>CAUYON010037402.1:0-37046 GCA_963573935.1 Arctocebus calabarensis | reverse complement strand
AGGCTCCTATAGCCGAAAAGACGGGGAGACACCTGTGCCTTGGTGTCTCCTTCACTTTACACTTAGGACTAAATGTGGAACCCGCATTTCCTATGCCTAGGTCAATTTCATGTGAATTTCCTAGGCCTCAATTCCATGAATAGACTGTGTCCATTCATTGATACATTGATTCACTTTGCCCGAGCGAAGGGACTGTGTCCATTCATTGATACATTCATTCACTTTGCCCTGGTGGAAGGGACTGTGTTCCTTCATTGATACATTCATTCACCTTGCCTCCGGTGGAAGGAACTGTGTTCATTTGTTTCCTGGCCAAGGAACCCATACACCTATATATACCCCAAGACTAAAAGCCTAAAGGGGGATATGGGGAAAGACCAGGAGAGAAACGGAGAGAGCTTTTCTCTCCCCACTTGAGTTCTCTCTCTCTACCGGGGGCTTTAGTGTTTTCTGTATTCTTTTCTGTAAATAAATTCTGTCTTACCACTGGGGGATGTGGCGGGGAAATAATGTAATGAAGAATAATAAAATACATGTATTTAAAAATAAATAAATATTAGCTGCTTATGCATGGTAATACCATGCTTGATGATCAATCTTTCTAATGCTGCATTTCTCCTTTTTTAATTTTTCCTGAGAATAACCCTATTGAGATGAGGATTAATTTTATCATCATCATAACACACTTCTAATTTAAATACAATAACAATTCCATCCAAGACCCTCACCAGACCTGTTCTTTCAATTAGCATTGTAAATTCTGAACTTGAACTCAGATTGGATCTGAAAGCAATAGCAATTCAATTGACTTCTTGCAACATAGGAAGGTGATGCCATGGTAAGATCTCCAGCAGAGTAAAAAATGTCTGTTGATCATTCTTGACACGCCTGATGATGCATTACCTTATCTGTTGGGCCAGCACAAAGTGGAGTAGATAGCATATTTTCCTCATTTTACAGATAAGCAACCTGAGGGTCTGAGAGTTTAAGTAACCCTCTAGGGTCAAATGTGAAGGGCCAATATTTGAATCAACACTGTTAGTCAAAGGTCCATGCATTAAAGCAAAGGGCAGGTTGGAGTCTTATGACACATTACGGTTTCCTTATGTAAATGTTCTCATTTAACTTGTTTGAACTTCAGTTTCTTCTTTGGCATTTTGATAATAGAGAATGTGGGAGCAGGAATCTTTCAATTTTTTTTTTTGAGACGAAGTCTTACTATGTTACCCTCTGTAGAGTGCAGTGGTGTCATAGTTCACAGCAACCTCAAACTCCTAGACTCAAGCGATTCTCTTGCCTCAGCCTCCCAAGAAGCTGGGACTACAGGCACCTGCCACAATGCCCAGCTATTTTTTGTTGCAGTTGTCATTTTTGTTTAGCAGGCCCAGGCCAGATTTGAACCCTCCAGTCTCAGTGTATGTGGCTGGTGCCATAAGCACTGTGCTATGTGCCCCAAGCCAGGAATCTTTAAATTTGATGGTTTTAGAGGCTCTTAAAAAATAGGGTATGTTATCAAACATGGCATTTAGTTTTCATTGTCTAGGACCAGCTACATGTATACATATATGTGTGTGTATATAAAATATACATATATGTATATAAAACATACATAGATATATAATATGCATACATATACACTATAAAAAAGTAATTTCAGAAGCTAAATTATAATCAAGAAAGCCTGTTGATGTTTCTGTGACTGAGATCTGTACAACAATGAACCAATCTGAAATTCTAAGTCCTGGTTAATTTACACAGGTTTCGTCATTACAGGACTTATCAGAGGCTTTATTAAATTTCAGCAGGTTATCATTTCCCAGACAGATTTTGTTGTTCATGCAGGGGAAATTTCTCTGGACTGTGGCTATAAACTACATAGTTGAGGAAACCCTGGAGATATATATTCCACCTAAAATACTGGGGGTACGAAAAAGGGTATTCACATTTTAAGAGATGTTATCTATGTATTACTTTTTGAAGTTGAATTGAATCTTGGTATGGTCTATTACGATGTTCTCTCAAAAGATAATGTTAATCAAATTAGTGCTAACGTCTCCGTGTGATGGGCAGGTAAAAGAAAATGGGAGGAACCCAAGACTCTTTCGAAGTGGTGTATGAAATTTGAGAATGTTGTAGAAGGATGATGGAGACGAGAGCATGACACAGAAACTCCGACACACCTCACAGCTGTATGCATTCGTGGTATGTTTGAGACGTATGGTAGAGTGTGTGGTTCACGAGGGAAGATCTTGGAGGCCTCACACAGCAAGAACTGGTTCTTCTGCTGTGGTATTGGAAAAGATTGCATGCTTGCCACAAGAACCTACCAAATAACGTGTACCCAAGACAGGAGTTAGCAGAGCACGTGTGTGCATTCTTAAAAGAGCAAATCCCAGCATTGTCACAGGCATGGAATGAATTCCAAGACAAGGTATAAGAGGAGGAGGAGTTTGTGGGGGGGAAATGTTTTGGTCTGATGGAGCACAGATTAAATTGAACAGAAGAGTAAACTGACATAATTTTGTGTATTGGGCTCCAGGAAATCCCCATATTCACATGGGAAAAGGAGTCAGTTTATTGGACCTCAGTGTCAGGTGTGGACCGTCATTAGGGGACTACATGGACCATCCTTTTTCAAAGGTACCATTACCGGTCAAGTGTACCTGGACGTGCTGTTCACAATTTCTGAATGATCGGTTTTACTTCCAATGGGATGGCTTCCCACTGCACTTCCACTGAGAGCTCACCTCGATAGAATGTGCCAGGACAATGAATAGGGTGAAGAGGTGTGGTTGTGTTTCCCCCTACATTCTCCTGACTTAACACCCTTTGACTTTTACCTGTTGGGGACTTTAAATGATGTAGTGTGCTGTAGAAAGTGGCTACCCTGGTGGTACTTTGGGAAGAAATGGAAACAGCATGTGCAGTGATACAAGTCAACCCTTTGGTCAACGTTGCTCAAGTGGGGGTGAACCATAATCAGAAGTGTCTGGAAGCTGATGATAACCACTTCGAGCACCTGTTATAACGGCAAAAGTCAAACTTTACTTGTATTCATCTTTCGTTATTGGTATATATTGAATATTGCAACTTCAGTACAGTTTTTTCCTTTCACAAAATACATTTTGTTGGCACCCTCTTTATTTCTTACGGCTACATAGAAAAATTACATCATCAGGGGTAATACAGGCCAACAATGCTTAGTCATTTGTCCACCAACGAGAAAAGGGTGTTACTTTTGTAACTGAGAATGTGGTCTTGGGGAAAGGAGTAGTTCTTCTTCACACTTAACAAAGTCTATGATTTTCTTTCAACCCTTATGTTTAAATATATCATTCTGCTTGATGATCAAAGGGGGGATGCCATGAAAGGTTTTTAGTTTTTTAATCCTAGATAATGAAATGAGTATGTGAGGAAATGAGAAATGACACATAGTACTGGTATAAATTTACAAAACCTCTCCCACTAAGTGAGACATAAGAAAAAAAAAACTTAACACAATCACTTTAGAGAGTAAATTGGCAATCCCTAATTGAATTCCACTTGTAGGTAAATAGCCTAGAGGAGCCTTTTCAAATGCACATAAGGGGACCTGTGTGATATTCCAAACAGTAAAAAAAATGTAAATAATCTAATTGCCCATGATTAGAGGAATGCAAAAATAAATATGTGTATTCATACATTTAATCTTATGTGGCAAAGTATTAATGAGGGTCATGCATGTACATAAACCAATTGAAAAATATATTAATGGAAGAAAGATAAAGTTGCATATTGGATCCTATGGCATGTAATTCTTAAGTTATGCCAAATAATACTCTATATTGTGCACAGATATCTACAAGAGGCAATATATAAAATATATGAAATTTGCCAAACTTAAATGGGTTTGCTATGGTTTGGAGATGGTGTGTTTGACTTGACTTTGCTGACACTTAGTTCCCAATGTGGGATGTGGGGCCTGGTGGTAGGTGTTTGGGTCAGTGGGGGAAGGATTCCTTATGAGTGGCTTGGCACCATCCTCGTGGGAATGAAGAGTTCTTACTCTTACTTCTTTCTCCTGAAAACTGGTTGTTGAAAAGAGCCTGGTACTTCTCCTTTCTTGCTATGTGGCCTATATGAGTGCCAGTTCCCCTTCACCTTCCTCCAGGAATGGAAGCAGCCACAAGCCCTTTCCAGAACTAGGCACAGTATTTTTTTTACAGCCTGAAGAACTGTGAGCCAAAGAAAGCTTTTCCAAGTTACTCGGCCTCAGATATTTCTTTATACCAGTGATTTTCAACTGGTGTGCCATGATAAGAATACCACAGAATACCTAAGGGTATGTTGTGAAAAATTTTAAGATAATTACTTAAACTATTTTTAAAAGAAGTTCAAAGCATAGTAAGTATATTCTATTTTTTACTCTTTTTCTGGGGAGGGGGTCAATGTAATTTAAGTGCACCTTGGAAGTTTAACTATAGGTTTGAGTATGCTGTGAGATTAAAAAAAAAAGGTTGAAAAATATTGCTTCATAGCAACACAAAAAATGGACTAAGATAAAGTTATATCTAGGAAGGGAAAAGGAAAAAAAGGGAAAAAGAATGAAAAGAATAAACTTTAGGTGGGACCACACCTACAGTGCATTTTAGAAGGGTACAGGTGAACCTTACTAAATGCAGAATACAAATGTCTTCATATAATAACTGAGAAAATGCCATGAAGGCTACGTTAATCAGTTTGATGAAAATAGTTCAGATTGTTTATGAAACCAGCACATTGTGCCCCTTGATTGCACTAATGTACACGGCTATGATTTAATAATAAAAACAATGAAAAAAAAGAATAAACTTTAACGATATCACTAAAGTCATATTCTTACAACAGCTACAGAGGTAATGTAAAATAGTAACATAACTACTTTTGCATAGTGGATACACATCTTCTTTTATGTATTCTTATGTTTCAGTTAATATTTTAAATAATAAAACAACAGTTTCTTGAACTTAAAAGCCTTACTAAGATAATGAAATGTCAGAGTCTGTGAACAAAATTAAAGTAGTTTTAAAAGCAAAGAAACCAAAACTTTCCCTCTTACTCTTACAGGATATTGATTTATTTCATGGGTGAGATGGGATTTATTTTACAGCTTTTACTTTTTCCTTTCTGTTTTGAGATAGTCTTTACTCCATTTCATAGGCTAGAGTGCAATGGTTAGACTAGCGCACAGCAACCTCAAACTCCTGGGTTCAAGTGATCCTCCTGCCTCATCCTCCCAAGTAGCTGGTGTTATAGGTGCCCACCTCCATGCCTGGCTAATTTTCTATTTCTAGTAGAGATGAGGTCTTGCTTTTGCTCAGGCTTGTCTTGAACTCCTGAGCTCAAGGGACCCTCCCGCCTCAGCCTCTAGAGTGCTAGGATTATAGGCACAAGCCACCATGCCTGACCGCAGCTTTTGCTTGTAAAGAATTAGAAGTAATGAATTCCAAATAATTCATTCATGCTGCTATAACAACATACTATGGACTGGAGGGCTTAGAAACAACAGAAATTAATTTCTCAGACTGGGGAGTCCAGGATGAAGGCACCAGCAGATTTGGTGTCTTTTTGCTGTTTGCTATTTTCTTGCTGTGTCCTCAGGTGGTGGGAGAGAGAGGGCAGCAATCTGGGCCCCCTTTTACAAGGCATTAATCCAATTCACTTGGGCTCTGCCCTCATGACCTAATCTCCCAAAGGCCCCGCCTTCTGTTGTATTAGTGATCAGGTTTCAATACATGAATTTAGGTCATAGCAGATTCAAAATTACATATTGATTTGGGAGATGGAAAAATGTGAAAAAAATAAACATCTTAAAATACATAAAATACAGTACATTTAATATTTTTAAAGCATTTTAGTTAATAGTTGTAAAGAATTATTCAGAACTTGCCCCAAGATTATATTTATAATGAAGGCAATGTATAACTTAGTAATGTAACAACATCATTGGCTAGTGCTTTTCCTTACATCCCAAGGTCATGTCAAGTTAATTAGAATAACTGTACACGATAAGATTACCTTAAGAATTTATTCATTCTACCAATGATGCACTTCTGTTTTGTAGTGTTACACAGGTGTTTGTGTTTTCTAAACTGTTACCTCTGTGGTCTATTCTCACCACAGCAATTTCATATTTATGTGGGTTTGGATTGAAGGTATAGCGTGAGATACATCATTGCTAGCTTTAAAAACAAAGATCAATAACGGCTCAGCTGTCAGTACCCTCGTTAAATCTGTCCCTTATCTATCAGACTGCGGTATATAGCAGCAGACTATGTAATTACAATTCTTCATAGCTCTACAAACTTTCTCTGACATCAACATGATTATTTCCAAGGAAGCTATAACTTTAAGTAATTCCTTGAACTTCAAACTGCATGAATCAGCACCTTGGATTCAACATTTTAAGTGTCAGCAAATCATTTTTTAAAAATGGATATTTTCTAGAACACTTGCTTTGAAAATAGAAAGTCAGGTGGTTCTTCAAAATTTTCACAGGCCTATGTGAACTTTTTGTTGTTTTGTTTTGTTTTTTCCTTTTCAAAAATAAAACAAGACACTCCTCTTACTTGAAAAGACTTCTAAAATCTCAAATAATACCAAGAATACCCAGAGAAATAACAGATGTTCCTCATTTATGAAAAGATAGGTTTTTAAGAGTCATTAAAATAAGGGGAAGCCCATATACAAAGGGAAGCTTCATCTTATGAAGAGTTTAAATTTCTCATTTTAAGGAGAAACACTGCTAATATATTGAAATGAAGCATGACTTTCTGTGAAGGTTTCTAACTGATCTTGGGTTTTTCTCTTATATTGCAAATTCAGCCAGGCTGATCTTTTCAAAAATGATAATCTAATGGCATCACATAAATTAATGGGCTAAAAATCCTTCACGAGAATGTGGTATATTGTTCTGTTTCCAGCTTTAGCAAAGTAGACTGATTCTTCCACTGAACAACGGCAGAAATTCTAGATGAAATGTTGACTATATATATATTTGAAGGTTTTGAAGAACAACTAGGAGAGTGAGCATTGAAGTGTCAAAATTGGAAGAGAAGGGAAGAATAGAGATGTTTCTGACATGAGGACAGCTGTCTGCCTCACAGCATCTGGCAATGGAATTTGGCAGCCTGCACCCAATAAGGGAGCCGCAGACTCCGTAGGGGTGCAAGTAAGGGGACCAGATACTCATTGTTGGGGAACAATGCAGCAATTTAAGCTGAACATTAGGTAACCGCAATAAACTAGTAAATAAAAATTAGAATTTAAGGGCCACCTATGACAAGGAGCCCAGCTAAACATTTCATGCTTTAAATTGAGATGCCCAAAGGTATACATCAAAGATGTAAGGGCTGATAGACTAATACTCCCCAAAACTGAGACCCAATCAGATCAGCACTACCCTGAACTATATCAAACCAATATCTTTAGCCCAAATGACTGCTAGAAATAAAATTATATCTTGCCTCAAAGAAAATAACTTTATCAGACCATTAATAAATGGACAGTATCTGACCAGTATCAGATACTGTCCTATAATTCATGTACAGTATCTGACTTTGTATAACAGTTTACAAAATGCTTATTATTCAACTTACTAGTAGGCAAGACTAACTCTAATAGACAACAGAATAAAAAGCAAAGAGCTATTTACAAAAGAAAGATTTACTACAGATTGAGATATTTAACCAAATGTCCAATAAATGATAGAATTTTTAAAAACAGTTAAGAGAGAATTTGTAAATTGGGAGATTGGTGAGTAGACTGTAATAAGACTAAAGATGATTTTAAAGACATAAAAATATGTATATGCATTCAATAAAAAGGTATAATATAAATGTTATTAAAGTTTATAGAAATTGAGGACAGAAAATGTAGTAGAAATATTTAAGAGATATTGACAGAATTTTCTAAAATAGAAGAAATATCAAGTTACAAATTCAAAAATCACTATAGTCATAATGCTGAATAAATACATGTATATAGAAAACTACACCTTGGGACCTCATAGTAAAGATGCTGAGGACAAAAATAAAAATCTTAAAAACACCATCCCCAATAGGTCATCTCTAAAGGAATGAAAAATCAGAATTCTTGAATTCTCCACAGAATTTCAGAAGTAAGGAGGCAAAGATGTTTCAAGAATATATTTTAAAGCAATGAAAGAAAATAGCTGCAAAAGTTAAAGATGATTAAAAATAAATTTTCAAGAACAAACATGATGAATTTATATGGATAAAGAGTGTTATATAACCTTAGTAATTAAGATACTATGGAACTGGTACATATACTGATGGAACAATAGACCAGAATCCAGAAATCTATCCATACATTTAATTTATAACAAAGTGACACTGTTACTGATATGCAAAAAGGATGGAACTTGGGACAAATATGACTGAATTGATCAGATATTCCTGTGGAATAAATATTTTGATTCATAATTTCTTATTTCCATATATAAAAATTAACCCTCTGTGGGGAAGACATGAGTGGATCACCTGAGCTCACGAGTTCGAGACCAACCTTAGCTAGATAGAGCAAGACTTTGTCCCCAAAATAGCTAGGTATTGTAGGTATTGTGGCTGGTCACGAGTTCGAGACCAGCCTTAGCTAGATAGAGCAAGACTTTGTCTCCAAAATAGCTAGGTATTGTGTAGCTATAGTCTCAGCTACCTGGGAGACTGAGGCATGAGGATTGCTAAGAGTTTGAGGTTGTGGTGAGCTGTGACTCCATGGCACTGTACTGAGAGTGACAAAGTGAGACTCTGTCAAAAAAGAAAAAAATTAGGGTGGTGCCTATGGCTCGGTCAGTAAGGCGCCGGCCCCATATACCGAGGGCAGTGGGTTCAAACCCAGCCCCAGAAAAACTGCAACAAAAAAATAGCCGGGCATTGTGGCGGGTGCCTATGGTCCCAGCTACTTGGGAGGCTAAGGCAAGAGAATCTCCTACGCCCAGGAGTTGGAGGTTGCTGTGAGCTGTAATGCCATGGCACTTTACTGAGGGCGATAAAGTGAGACTCTGTATCTACAGAAAAAAAAAATTAATTCAAGGTGGATTTTATTATGTATTTTCTTACACCCACTTAATATTTTGACAAAAGGTAGACATAATATCCAATGTTATGTCTTTTTATGAACCAAATAGAAATGCATACATAAGTTCACTAATAATCATGTGAGGATATTAATAACAGTACTATTTGTAATAATCCAAAACTAGGAATAACTCATAAATAGTAGCATAAATTGTAATATGGTCATAACATGGAAAATCCTATATCAGTGGAATGAATGTGATGCACTGCATACAAAGAGGAGAAATCTCACAATGTTGGTGAAAGAATCCAGATACAACAGAATGCATAATGTAAATATTAACATTTATAAAAAGTTGAAACTCAGTTATGGCATTAGAAATCAAAGTAACAGTTATCCTTAGGGAACAAGAGGTTGATGAAAAGGAGACTTCTGGTCCAAGAGTTGATCATATGAATTGGGCCATACTTGTCATACCCAACTAAAACAGAGTTGAAAGTCTAAAAGCACTCAGGCCAAATAACATTGCTCCAACAATATAATTCCTTGCTGGCCTGGCTGTTGAAACTGCTGGTTTTATCTGACATCTATGGAAACATCCTACTGCTACTCTAAGACCAGTTCTACTATCACTAGCCAATCAGTGTTTGCCAGCTCTCCAAAATTTTACTAGTGCTAACAAACTTTCTGGAAAAACAATATGTGACATTTCTTCCTTTCATAAAACTTCCAAGCTCCTTGTTGTTCTCTGGACATACTGAAGGACCACCTGGTCTGCCTATACACCCCAATTGAAATTCTTGCTTTCTTGCTTTCCAGATAAAATATTTTAGACAGATATATACATACATATATATATTTGACCTTCATACTAATAAAATTCTATTTCTTTATAAGGAATAGACATCATATAAATATGCTTCTTATGTACTAATTCCTCAGTTTGTACCTTTATGAATTCTATACATTTCTGTTTACATTTCAACAAAATTATATAGAAACCCCTCTAAATTGCCTACCAAATACTGACTATAGCAGTTGGCTTAGACTGAGTTTTGCTATATTAACAAAGGATCCAGCAATACCAGTGGCTTATCACAGCAAGTATTTCTTTCCCACTCATGTACATGTTATTTGGGGGCTGCCTTCTGATTTGAGAGCAGTGGTAGGCTTATAGAACAGCTCTTAATTTTCCACGCAGATTTGGCAAACTTCACTTCTTGCTCACATTCTACCAGCCAAAACAATTCACGTGGACAAGTCTGACATCAATTAAATAGGGAACACAAGGAATGGCACCAGGAGCAATGGCTTTCAAGGACATCCATCATCTTTCCCCACCTATACCAGCATTCTCATCTGCTGTACCAAATACTTTAAGCTTCAGTAAGAATGAGTTGTTTATAGTCCGCTACACTTACTCTACTATCTCTGGGCTCTAAGACATAGGTCACCCCTTATTCTTGGCTTGAAATGCCCTTCCACTTCACTACTTTTTCTTTTACCTGACTAAATACTGCCCATAATTCTTTAAGATTTAGTTCAGAAAACTCAATGTGTGATATTCATACCCCACATGGAATGAGCAGAGATATACCTTCATGTATATTTGTGTTAATAGTAGGTAAACCTAACCATGAATAGTGGATGTTATTTGGGGGGTTCCCCTCTGCTGTGAAATTTACTTTGATCACTTCAGGACAGGTAGAGGCACCTCTACCCAGATATTCTCTGTGCACATTGCTGCCACTGCACACATGAGGTCTGGCAATTATGTTTATGAACTTGCCACCATGCACTTACATTGGCAGCACTGTACAAACAACTTGATAATGTTTCATAACCTTGGTATATCAGTGTCTCATAACTGTGTTTGTGTCAATGTGTGGTGGTGTCTTGCTGAGTGGCATTCATTATTGTTACTTGTTTTTGTGTGCTATCACGAGAATGTAGGAGCTTGATTACAACAATGAAAAAACATTAAATTTCTTGTTAAATTTGGCAAGAGTGGAAGTGAAATCAGGCATATATATAGTCCAAGTTTCCATGAAGAAAAGAGCAGGGTACAAATGGATTAAACATTTTTCTGAGGGAAGAGAAAGTGTTACTGATGAAGAGAGGTCAGGGTAGCCAAAGAAGCAGAACTAAAAAAAAGGGCAAAAATTCATTAACTTGTGTATCATATCATCAACTGGTTGTAAGAAGCATGACAGACCAAGTAAACATTGACAGAGAAACAGGAAAATCTTAACCAAAAATCTTGGCCTAAAAACTCATGGCTCTTGCATCACAACAATGCACCAGCTTACCTAGCACTTTCTGTGAGAGAATTTTTAGCCAGGAACAGATAACTATATTGGAACAACCTCCTTAACCTGATCTGGCCCCCAGTGACTTCTTCTTTACCCAAAGATAAAGGAAATATTGAAAGAAAGAAATGTTGATGACATTCAGGACACTAAGGATAATATGACAATTCTGAAGGCCATTCCAGAAAAGATTTCCAAAATTGCATTGAAGGGTGAACTAGGCACTAGCATCAGGGCATGGCTTCCTAAGGGAAGTACTTTAAAGACAACCATAGTGATCTCTAGCAATGAGGTATTTAGCACTTTTTCTAGGATGAGTTGATGAACTTAATTATCAAACCCTTATATCTTAGTGTTCTGTAATTTTTGATCACAAGCTTGTTACCCCCACTACATTATAGGCCACTTAAGCATAAGGATAATATTTCACTACACGTTTACCTAGCACATATTAGGTGCTCAATAAATACTGATTGAATTACTACATGTGTCATTGTCTGTAAGAAAAAGCAAAGGTGACTATTATCACCCTAATATAATAATTTATGATTCTTATTGTGTTATGTTATCACTTTCCTAAAGCACTTTATTTTCTTTTTCTTTTCTTTCTTTCTTTCTTCTCTCTCTCTCTCTTTTTTTTTTTATTTTTTTATTTTTTTTGTTTGAGATAGAGTCTCACTTTGTCAGCATTGGAAGAGTGCCCTGGTGTCATAGCTCACAGCAACCTCAAACTCTTGGGCTCAAATGATCCTCTTGCCTCAGCCTCCCAAGTAGCTGGGACTACAGGTGCCCACCACAACACCTGGCTAGTTTAGAAGCAGGGGCTCATTGTCACTCAGGCTGGTCTTGAACCTATGAGCTCAGGCAAGACCTCTGCCTCAGCCTCCCAGAGTGCTCGGATTGCAGGTGTGAGCCACCACACCTAACAAGCTGTGAAACAATATAGAAGTTTACTATGTATAAAACAATGGAATATCCATATATTCTTGAAACGCAGAAGATAGTTCTCAGTAAATCTGGTATTCAGGTACAGGGACAGCTCATGAAAATTGGCTAGTACCTCACTCCTAGTATAAATGCTAAGAAAAATCACTCACATGGGAATATTTAAAGGATGTAGCATATGAAGTGTGAGATATATATAACCCTGGAGCATTAAATGGATGGCAAATGACCAATATAAATATTTATTTCCCTCTCCTTTGAGAGTTAGTGGATCATTTATATACTCCAATATATCTTCCTAGGTTTGCTCCTTAAGATGACAGACAAATGATCTTTGGAAAAATACCACCACATACACCTTAATGAAAGCAGTAAAACTGTTTATCACAGCCACCCTAATTATACAGTATGACTTTTTAAAGTAGTCCTGATAAAAAATAATGGATAGGAAAATGCTTTTAGTTGGCTATGGTGATATAACTCCTAGAAAAACATCTGATACTCACTTCTGAGAAGATGAGACACTCGTCTTTTTTCACTTACTTCAAAAAATTACTAACACCATGAATTTCCTTACCTCATTCTACTGACTTGAGTATTTCATGCCCCCCCCCCGGGTGTAATGATTCATTTATGCAATGTTCTTGTTTACGTGTTTAGGTATCTCTACATAAGCATATTTACTACTTTAAGACTTTTACCTTTAAGTTATCTTTTCTCAACTAATTTCCCTGTGGTTGAAGGATGCCCTAACGTAAAAATGATCAGTAACAATGTGAACATAATAACAAGTGTTTCTTACGAACTGCACACTACGCCAAGTGTGCAGGACACACGTGGAACTTCATTTAATGCTGACAGAAGCCATAAAGTCAGGGGTCTTACCATTTCCCTTTGCATGGCAGACTTGGGGAGCATTATTAATTACTCACCTGACATCAGCCAGCAGCCAAATGAAAGTTCAAGTATTAGATTTTGGCTTTGAAATCAGAGTTTATCTTCTTATCTGTAACATACTAAAACCCTTTAATGTTTTTAAGGGAATCTTGGGGATAAAAGCCCTTAGGGAAGTGGTTCTCAACCTTCCTTATGCTGCAACCCTTTAATACAGTTCCTCATGTTGCTGTGACCCCCACCCATAAAATTATTTTTGTTGCTACTTCACAACTGTAATTTTGTTACTGCTATGAATTATAATATAAATATCTGATATGCAGGATGTATTTTCATTGTTACAAAGGGGTCACAACCCACAGGTTGAGAACTGCTGCCTTAGGGGCTCGTTTAATAGTTTTGGAACACAAATATCTTAACAGTGCTATGATTAACATCAGTTTGCACACCAGAACAATCTGGTTGCTGTGGATGGACTTGCCAGTTATTTCAAGATTATCTGCCTACCATTTATCTAGGTCCTTCATGAATGAGATTTTTCTTCTAATCTTATGAATTCCCTAGAGTCTAGGATAGTCATAAATCATTGATTGTTTCTGTTAAGCAAGTCCTTTCCTAACTACCACAGCGCCTCTGGCCAGTCTTCTCATGCCTTCCTTTAGAACAGCTGCTACTGAAGGCCTGATTTTGTCTTTGAGTATTCTCTGCACTTAGATTCCATCTCCAGTCATTGTTGAGGACTCAAGAAGCCAATAGTTTGTGCTTATATCCAAATTATTGCATGTATGTAATCTGTATATGATTTGTGCTCATATCCAAATTATTGCATGTACATGACCTGTTCTTCGCTAACAAATAATTTCTCATAAGCAGAAGGTTCTTGCAAATCCTGAGAAAACAAATACTTCACTTGAGGAGATTAACCAGCCCTCCAGCAAAATTATGTCCTCTATTTATTTATTTTGCAAAAGCAGCAGAGAAACTAGAGATCATTGCTTTGTAAGAAAACATTTTCTTAATCACAAAAGAAAGAATTAATATCAGTCTTGGCTACTCCATGTGCCACGTCCTGTACTAAAGATAATTTACATGGATTACCTCACTTCATCCTCACAACAACCTTACAAATTAGCAGCTATGAATATATCTTTATCCTTTTTGTTTTTGAAAATTCAAAGCCTCCAACTTACTTAGTCTGAATTTTATCTTATTTTATGCATCCCATTGTTTTAGCTCTCTGGGAACATTTTGGATTCTGACTTTTTCCATTTCTGTGCAGTCAAAATGTGTGTCATTAATTTTTTTGTTTCCCTCTCTTGTATGTGTATTGTCTAACAAAATTCTATTTGTAGTTGAAACAAAGATAAAGGGCATTTTGTTCTTATTATACAGACATACTGAGAACAATCCTGCCTTAGATGCCATTTTTAAACAAAGCCATGCCAGGATAACTTCAAATACAAAGTAAATAGAAGAGAGAAGAGTTCTCAAACTTTTTAATGTATTCAATTTAAGATTTATTCGGATATCACAAGGGACATATTCCTCAGAACATCCTAAGAGTTGAAAAATGTTTTCACATTCTGTTTAAGCTCATAAGCTCTTTCTGGTTTCTTCTCAGGGTCATTATGACTGACACTATAAGGAATAACAATGTCAAAAAAATCTATCTGTCCATTTCAAACTCATCTTCTAACTCAGGATGTATTAGTCTGCATGGAATGGAACACCAGTATTGTCAAAAATATGACATTCAGCTAACCTTAAAGAAAATTGTTGCTTTCGAAAATAGGAAGTCTTACTCCTCAGTTCATGGATTTTCTTCAAAGAGTCGTTCGCTGCAAGGTATCAAATATAGAATTCCATGTAAAACAATGTATACATTTGCATTTTGGAAGAGATAGTGTGCATGGTTTTTACCTGATTCTCAAAGGTTTTTACCTGATTCTTTACATCTGTGCTATAAAAGATATTATAAGCCCACTATTTTAAAAGAAAAATACAAGAAAATGTGAAGGAATAGAACTATTTAGATGCCACTCTTTATTTTTTGTATACTACATAAAATATATACTCACAAGTGAATTTGGAAAAAACAAAACAAAACAAAACTCTCTTCCCTTACTCCCACAAACTTAATTAAATCACTTATGAGAATTGAAAGTATTACAAAAAAACAAGTACATGGTCATTTATACTGTCATAAAACAGGAAAGTTAGCCTACTGTAATGGCAAAAAAAGGTATCATTGCAGGAGAGAAAAACATAATAAAACTCAATATCCATTGAGTTGATAAGAATAACAATTCTCATTAAATTAAAAGTAGGAGACTTCTTGGGCAACATGGTGGCTCATGCCTGTAATCCTAGCACCCTAGGAGGCTGAGGCAGGAGGATCACTTGAGCTCAGAAATTTGAGACAAGCCTAAGCAAAAGCAAGATCTTGTTTCTACTCAAAATAGAAAAATTGGCCAGGTGTTATGGTGGATGCCTGTAGTTCCAGCTACTCAGGAGACTCCTGGGACAGGAGGATCACTTGAGTCCAGGAGTTTGAGGTTTCTGTGAGCTCGGCTGAGGCCATGGAACTCTAGCCTGGGCAACAAAGCAAGACTGTTATCTAAAAAAGAACGAGAAAAGATAAAAATAATAATCAGAGGGCATAGTTACTGTACTAAATTCTTTACACGCACTCGATATTCTCAATGAAGTCTCACAACCACTCTCTGAAGTAGGTGCCCTTATTAGCCCCATTTTGTGAGTGAAGAAACTGAGACTTAAGGATGTTATAAGATTACATTCAAAATGAGGCAGCTCCTGAGTTGTCAGACAAAGATGTGAACTCAGACAATGAGATCTGACTGGGCGCCATTCTCCAGAAACTTCTCCTGCTCCTTTCTCCGGAGATCATACTGTCAACACCACACTGATTCATGTTTATGTGGCCATGCTTGGGAACTGAGACCATGCAAGGGCACTAGACAGTACCCTCCTCGTGGAGGAGGGGCTCCACTACCTTATTTAATCCTTTCAGCAGCCTCATGCGAGAGATGATATATTAACTTCCCCATGCAGACAAGAAAACCGAAGCAGGCAGATAAAATGAATTATCCAAAGTTAGGCAATTCAAAGAGGCATGAAAGCCCACTTCAGCCATAGGCCAGGTTCCAAGGAAATAGTTGCTAGATAATAAGTTATCTCACCTCTAGGAGGCCAGGCAGCCTTATGTCTACACAGGAAAACAAAGGTAGATAAATGCAGGAATTCATAGCCCTATAAAAAATGAATTAAGATAAAATGCATACCCTTACTACTTAATGAGGGAGGTTTATGAACACAAATGCATGACAATGACTCAGAGGAACATAGTTATCTTATCATAAGTTAAGGGCAATCGATTTTCATTTCTAAGTAAATATCATATTTTCCCAATCCTAACACACCTATTTTTTTTTCATATTTGATTATTTCTGAAGTCTGTGGTGCAACTTATCACAGATACGCGCAACAACTGTGCATCTTTTTTCCACCCCCTACCCCCTAAAAGCTGGTATTGAATTGAGAATCTGACTTACAAAGGATGTTGCCTTAGAGTCGAGGTCCCCCATTAGCTGTGTCCACTCTCCCCTCCCCCCAAAAGGAGTTGAGATCCCCCTTCCTCCTTAATCTCTGTCCTAGCTAAGAGCATCCCTACCTCCACCCTGCCTTCCTTTCCTCAGCTCAAGTCAGAAGAAGAAAACTATGTGTCCCTTGTTAGGAACTAAGAGGAAGCTCTGTGACCTTGTAGTGAATCTCATGACTGGCAGAAGAGTTAAGTAACTGGAGAAAACAGAAAATAGACAGCTGGAGACGACTCCCATACCCTGATCCCTAATGGAAAGACATGAGAATGGTTGACTGAGCCTAGATCCCTCTGTCTAAGGCTGAGGAGTAGTCAATGGATTGCGTGTTTTTGTGTAACTGGGACATATTTGCAATCCAGATAGGAAGAGCCACACTCCAGACCACACCGCAACTGGGTGGCAGAGCCAGGGGGCAACCTCCAGGCCCTGGTACTTCTCACTGAGCTCCTCAAGTTTGTTCTCTCATACTCTTTCCAGAAGGAACTCTCAGCTAGAAAGATGAGAAGTGGAGCTGTGTCCCCCTGGACAACTCGTGTCATCCCTCCTGCCACTCAAACCCCCTTTATCTCATCCTACCCCAGGCTACTTCCTGGGACAAGCAGTGGCCTCCTTCTAGAGTCCCTAATTTAGATGTGGGGGTTATAGCATCACCAGGGAACTCCTTTCTCCTGGAATTTTAAAAATAAAGACAAAATATAAAAGGAAGAAAGGAGTCAAAGAAATTACCCAGTCAAGTGGGAAATGCTGGACTCAGGCCTGGACCCTCACCCTTCCTCTCTGTGAAATGGGCGCAGCCCCTTCCTAACTCTGGCCTGGTCTCCCAGGTCCCTTCCAGCCTGGCCTGGGAGCCCTTTGGATGCTGAGGCTGAGACATACACCCCCTTACTCCCAGGAGCTTAGCCTGGCAGTGGGGCGGCTGAGGCATCTGCTTGTCACAACAAGGGCTTCTTGGGAGTGGCCTGCTAAACCTCATCACTCGGAAGCCATGTATTGGCCTCCTTTTAAGTGGTGGACCCCAGAGATAAACAGATATAACTTCAGTTTATGCCTTCTAACAAAACCGTGGCCCAAGATGCTCTGCCCTTAGGTGCAGGATTAGGAAATGGAGCCAGGTCCCAGCTTGAGATGTGTGGAGGAGATGTGGCGAGAAGGGGAGGGTGAAAACCCGCCAATATGGCTTAAGGATCGGGCTCATTAACGTCAATGGCAAACAGCTCCAAAATTGGCTGGGAGCACCTGGACCCAAAGAGCAATGAGCAAGCACACACGTCTCTGCCAGGCAGCGGGAACCACCTGGGAGCCAGACTCCTGGCTGCATGGTCCCCGCCCTGCCCCCTACGAGCCACCGTACCTTGGGCAATTTAATGTACCTGCAAAATGGGGGTAAAGAGTCCCTGCCTCCCAGGGTCGAGGAAGGCTTGGAACAGTGCCTGGCACATAACTAGTTCTATAGCATTGTTCACAACTATTACCTGCCCAGAGCTTTCCATAAAGTATTATCTCATGGAATCTTCATAATAAGCCTGGGAAGAAATAATTATTTTATAGATGAAAAACCCGAGGCTCAAGTCCCACTGCTGGTTTGTCACAGGGCTGAGATTTAAGTCTTTCTAGAGGCTGAGCATGGTGACTCTTGCCTGTAATCCTCGCACTCGGAGAAGCTGAGGCAGGTGAACTGCCTGAGCTCAGGAGTTTGGGACCAGCCTAAGAAAGAGTGAGACCCTCTTCTCTAAAAAAATGCCAGCTATTGTGGTGGGCGCCTATGGTCCCAGATACTTGGGAGGCTGAGGCAAGAGGATCGCTCAAGCCCGAGAGACTGAGGTTGCTGTGAGCTATGACACAACAGCACTCTACCCACCCACCCTCCAAAAAGTCCTTCAGACTTCAAGTTCCACTGCACCAGGTCCCCATCCCTGCAGGAAGGGAGGTGAATGACATAGAAGGCTCAGAACCGGAGAGGCTGGCTGCTGGGACCAATCGGTGGGGAATGTTTCTCAGAGGATGCTGGCTGAGGACACATCAGGGGCTCCAAGTCTTCCACACTCATGCTGGAGTCTCTGAACCTCAAGAGAAACTGCAGCAGCAGCCGTGAGAGGGGAAAGAGAAAGAGGAGCCCAGGTTGATTGCAGCCTGCCCTCCCCAGGTCCCTCGGGTCCCAGACACCTCATTCTGATGAAGCACATGGGGAAGCTGGGCTCAGGGCTGGAGCCACACAGAGAGCCACTGGCCCTCCACCCCAGAAGGTAGCAGGAGCCCAGGGGCCAGCAGCAGTGACCACAGGCCAGGCAAACTTCTGGCCATAAGCAATGGCAAGGAAGACCAGACAGCAGCCTGCCTTCCCAGGCTGGAGAGAGGAGTCTCCTCGGCTTGGAGAAATACCTGCGTGGTGCCATTTGCCAGTTCCTAGATTCACCACTCACCAAAGCTAGAGGGGGAAGGGCTGTCCCCACATCAGCCAACAGGCCCGTCTCATTTTGCAGTAGAGGAAAATAAGGTCACACGCAACTGGAAGATGTTGTAAACAAGACCAGAACGTGGGTGTCTTAGTCCTATGGTCTTTACGGCATGCGTACAAAACCCAGAGTCAGGATCTGGTGCTGGGTGTGCCCCCAGCTTGTAATCTGCACTATTCTGGAAGCTTCCTTCAGCTTGTAGATTCTATAGCTGCGTGATATAGAGTGGCACATACCCTGTGTGCATGCACGTGTGTATACTATGTGTCTGCTCATTCGATAGCAAATATTTATCAAGTGCCTGGGCCAGGCTCCATTTTAAGCCCTGGAGATAAAGCAGTTCACAAAACAGACATGTGGGAGTCCATGTCACAGGCCCCTCAGGCATAAATGTGGGCCTAGACCCTGGTGGGTGGAGGATGTCCCAGGGGTACCATGGAGGGCTACAACCCTTCTCCTGGTCTCCTCAGGCTTCCCTGGAGTCTGGGTCAAACCTCGTAGAAGCATTTTCTCAGCTCCGCCCCAGCCCAATTCCTTGCTCCCATGGCACCCTAGGGTGCTGCTGTGGCCTTCTGCACCCTGTCTTGCAATCGCCTACTTTCTGAGCAAGATGAAGAGAGACTGGGCCTGAGTCTCCTCTGGACCCCCAGCACCTGGGAAATGCACAGCTTCTGTAAACTCTGCTTGAATTAAGGGATGATAAAACGAGACCATTGATTCTCACCCTGTTTTTCTCATCTGTGAAATGGAGACGATACCTATCTGGATGACTCCTCATTGTCCTGCAGATCAGATGAGACATCGCAGATGAAAGGACCTTGGAACCAACTTGTTCTTATCATGCCCTATAAAAATGGCACCAGTGCCATGTCTCTCTCTGGGAAATGACTGGGCAATGGAGATCTCTGGCTTTACCTGTGTCAGGGGTAAGTAGATATGTTAGTATGAGTACAGGTGCCAGCATGGTGGGCTAACTCAGTCCCAAGAGCTGTCATTTCACGGAAGCTTCAGGGAGCCCCAGGACCTCCTCCTTGGCTGGCCCTACTCATAGGAACATGCAGCTGTCCAGCCCCCAGGGCCCCAGATGAGGCAGCCCTTAGCAAAGGACAGGAAGGGCCAGGGAGAAGGCCCCCCCATCTCCCCATGTCTGTCCACCCACCATCTGTCTGTCTGTCGGCTGCAGCCAGCAGCTAGCCAGGCAGAACGGAAGCACTGCCCGGCCATAAATGACCACTGGCTCCAGGCTGGGCACCCGCCCTGGCCGCCTGCACGGAAGGGCCGGACTTTACCCAGCAAATCGGGAAGGAACTGGAGTCTCTGAACTTGGGACTTGGGCTCTGTCGATAAGGCCAGTGGACAAACAGAGGGCAGGGGCCAGGGCTACCCTTTATACACACAGAAGCCAGGCTCCACTCTGATACTGCTGAGATCTTTGCCCTTTAGTTCAAACAGGAAATCTTAAAATGGAAAATGAGCTGCGTAAGGAAGGGGCGCGGCCACCAGCCTGCAGGGACGTTCAGAGCAGGTTGTTCCCCGAAGAGCTTTCAGACTACACGCAGATGAACACGCACAGCCTGGGGTGTTTAGGAGGGGAGTGGGCAATAGCCCCGTGTGGAAAGGAGGAGGCAGTGGGCAGGTGAGGAAGCCCCATGGGCAGCTGCGCGCAGGGGAAAGTCAGAGACTGCGGGTCTGAGCCACAGAACGCAGCATTCACGGTGTGGCTTGTGGGAAGTGACCTCACTCACAGAAACCTCATTCCTTCCATCTGCAGATGGGGCTAACAATCCCATCCACCCAGGAGCGCTCCAGAGATGATGCGAATGAAGTCATGGAGTGAAAGTGCCACGCACATCACAAAGGAATTGGCTGGCCAGCTCTGCGTTCCTGCAAGGCCCTCCCCAAAAGGAATTTCACAACTGAGAGGGAAAATCCAAAATAACATCTCCGACCTCCTGTGCCACCCCCATACTCCCCCATGCTAGTAGTTCAAAGAAGAGAAAATTGGGAGAAGAAAAATAATTAGAGAACCCCGGCAGTCTCCCTGATGAGGTTTCCAAGTAATTATTCACCTGTAAATTACTCCTCTCACCTTAATCCTATCTCCAGATCCTTTTGACAAAGTAAATTCATTTATTTACATCTCTAACTATCCTGCTCTGGTAAACATTCCAACAAGGTTGGATGGCCCATTAAAGAAAAAAAATTAGAAAAGCGAGGCAGACAGGAGAGAGAGAAATTAACTCCTAGTCCTTGCTGGCATTTACAGAATTAACTTCAAGGGTAATTAAAGAGGAATCAAGCCAAGGCAAACCTCAGCCCAGAGCCAAGAGGGAGCCCATGACGGCCAGGCGAAAACTGCAGGCCCCAGTGGCAGAGGAACTTACTTCCCACCTGCAGGAGGGAAGCTTCTAGCAATCTCCCCTCAACTCCTTCTGCCCCTGGCAAGAAAAAGCCTCTTTATCTAGTGAGGTCGCTGCAGACCCTCCCTTTCACTCACAGACACCCCTCCCACCCCTGCCCTTCCTGACCACCCCAACCAAAGCCATCTCTGGACCTGGAACATTCAGGTGCTCAGTAAATAACTCAGCAGTTCATTCATTCAGTGAATGAATCCAGAAGCTATTCAGTCCAGTGTCCTAATGCCTCTCAATTCGCCAAACTCACCCCCCAGATTAAGGCCACCATTGTTTTTTGCCTAAACCAGAGCCTCTGACTGGTCTCTCTTCTTCTAGTCTCTACCACTCTCATCTTTTCCACACAGAATTATCTTTCTAAAAGGCAAACTAGGCCAAGTACAGTGGCTCAGGCCTATAATCCCAACAATTTAGGAGGCCAAGGTGGAAGGATCATTGAAGCCAGAAGTTTAAAGTCAGCCAGGTCAACAAAGAGAGACCCTATCTCTAAAAAAAAAAGGAAAAATTAAAAATTAGCAAGGCAGGCTCGGCACCCATAGCACAGTGGTTACGGTGCTAGCCACATACACTGAGGCTGGCAGGTTTGAAACCAGCCCAGGCCAGCTAAACAACAACTATAATAAAAAATAGCTGGGCATTGTGTTGGGCACCTATAGTCCCAGCTAGTTGGGAGGCTGAGGCAAGAGAATTGTTTAAGCCCAAGAGTTTGAAGTTGCTGTGAGCTGTGATGCCATAGCACTCTACTGAGGGCAACATACTGAGACTCTGTCTCCAAAAAAAAAAAAAAATTAGCCAAGCATATTGATACATGGCTATAGTCCCTGGGGGTGAGGGGGGTAGGGGCACTAAGACAGAAGGATCACTTGAGCCCAGAAATTGTAGGTTATTGTCAGCTATGGTGACACCATGGCACTCCAGTCTGAGTGACAAAGCAAAACCCTATCTCAAAACATTAATTAATTGATTAAAAATCTTAAAAATAAAAATAAAAGGTAGACTAAAACCTCAAGAAAGATACCACTTTGGCTCTTGACCCCTGAAGAGAAAGTCATGGTAAGACAGTGGCTCCTATAGTCAGGCACCCTAGAGGTGAAGTCTGATGAAGTCAACAGACCACATGTGCGGCCTCAGGTAAGTTCTTGACATCTCCGAGCCTTAGCTTCCTCCTAGCTTTCCCATACGTGACAGTAGTATCCACCTCTTCGCAATTGTTAACGAAGTAAGGCCTAGGTCTAGTAAACATTGGCTGTTAGCGGCATTATCACTGTCATGATGGCCACCCATGCTGGAAATGCCTTTACTGCCTTCTTGGTGTCCTCAAATTAAAGGTCGGTCATCTTGGCATGGCTCATGAAAGTGGGGCACTGCTTACCTCTTAGCCTCAATTCTCACCGCTTTCCCAGCCTCCCTAGTCCAGCCACAAAAGCTCTTGCATGATCCAAACGTTCCATTCTCTCTTGAGCTTTTTGCACAGCCTGCTTTCTCCACCAAGGGTGCCCTTCCAGGACCTTCATCCCAGCACCTCTCCATTCACAGGCAAGAAACCCAGAGAAGTGACCTCAAAGAGAAAAGGCTTGGCTCTTGAAGATTTATCCCAGCTTGGGCTGAGAGTATATGTGAGGCTCAGAGTTAGTTAGCTCTTTCTACCAGCCTCAGTTCATGTCTCTTCTAAAAGAGCTTTCTAGTTGCTTTGAACATCCAACGATCCTATGAAAAGGAGAAGTAGATGTAAGTCTGTCAAGTTTTAAGATGAAGGAACTCTGATCCATAAAAGGCTAGTGACTTACCTGTGGTCACCATTTAGTATCAGCAGGGATATAAGCTTTCTAAGGCAGTAGATTCAGGGGAAAGAAAAGACTTGGGGGTGGGCCTGAGTGTGCAACCCTGGCCAAGACTTTGAGCAAATGTTCACTCTCGAAGCTTCCCATTTCTCTTTTTATAAAGCAGAGATAAGGATGACTTTCTTGAAAGGCTGATTGGGAAGATGTGTTGAGACACCTTCTAGATGAGAAAGCACCCAGCCACTGCCTGGTCCTAGAGGTAGAACCACTGCTCTTCATGAAAGAAGAAAGGAGGGTTGGGGCAGAGAGGGAGGCTGCTCCCAAGCAGGTGCTCAGGGATCTGGAAGTGGCCAAGGGCAGCAGGAGAAGGCAGCCTCCACCTCCATACCTGGACTTGGGAATTTTTACAGCCATCAAAGGCCAAGGGCAAACAGTGTCCTCAGCAGAGAATCAAGGGCCAGTTAAGACAAGAAGTAAAGGCAACTCTGGGGAAGGCAGCACACATAAGGAAGCCACAGTGATAAGATGAACTGGAGACAGAAACCAGAGGGGCACCTAGGACCAGGAAACAGGAAAGGGACTTGGAAGAGGCAGCAACTGAAAACATGTATGCCACCGCCACCAGCAATAATAGTTGAACTGCAACCACAGCAATCAGCCCAGAAAGAGACTTTTATTTATTCTATGTTTTACTCCATCCGTTTTTTTGTTTGTTTTTGAGACAGAGTCTCAAGCTCTCACCTTGGGTAGATTGCCACAGCATCATAGCTCACAACAACCTTCAACTTGAGCTCAAGCATTCTCTTGCCTCAGTTTTTACTATTTTTAGTAGAGATGGGGTCTCGATTTGCTCAGACTGGTCTCGAACTTGAGAACTCAAGCAATCCACCCACCTCAGCCTCCCAGAGTGCTAGAATTACAGGCGTGTGCCACGGCGCCTAGCACTCCATCTGTTTTTTTAAAGGATCTTTTTTTTTTATCTCACTGAAAGAATAAATGATTTCAAAATGCTAAGAAGCATGTCAGAACACATGAACTTCTTAAGGGCAAAACCGTTGGTTTCCACCTTGGTCCAGCATCCAGCCCAGGGCCCAGCCTTGGGTACCCTCTATAGATATCACAAAGAGACAAAGAAAGAAATGACAAGCTAGCACTAACATCACCAGAAAACCCTTAGATTCATATTTGCTACTAATCTCAGATGATGATTAAAAGTATTTTACCTAATTTTCTAAATGACTAAGGAATTACATAAGTAGAAGAGCTATTTAAGTCAAACCAACCTAAATTAATACCTGTTTCCTGCCCTTACCTCTTTGAACCTCAGTTTCTGTTAAATAAACATAATTGTGTATTTGGAATTTGTATTGGGAGGAGTCATAATAATATATACAAAGTGCCATCCATGTGGTTTTCACTTAATACGTGAAACCTCATCTATCAAGACTCTAAAGACAGCCCAACAAAATTCAGAAGCATAGCTTCTATGCTGTATTATCTAACCACAAAAGCAATTCAGCTGGAAATAAATAACAAAAAGATAACAAAAAGAAGCTTACAGTTTTTTTTTTTAATTTATGAGCATATATCTAAATAAGTCAAAGATTAAACAAGAAATTAAAGGGTAAATTAGAACATACTTAGAACTGAATGTCAGTGAAAATATTACACATCAAAATGTATTGAGCACAGCCAAATAAATACTGGAGGGGGAAATATATCACTTTAAATGCTTAGATTAGAAAAAAGAAGAAAGGCTGTAAAACAATGAGCTCAACATTCCACTTTAAGGAATTAAAATATAAATACAAGGGAAGTAAACATCGGAAAGAAATAAAAATGAGAGCAGAAATTAGTGAAATAGAAAATAAAAATAAGCCAGACTTTAACAAAGTCAAAAGTTGGTTCTTTATGAAGTCTAACAAAACTAATAAATTTTGGAAAGAATGATCAACAATGGCTCAGCGCCCGTGGCTCAACGGGCTAAGGCGCCAGCCACGTACACCTGAGCTGGAGGCTGCGAATCCAGCCCGGGCTGCCAAACGACAATGACGGCTGCAACCAAAAAATGGCCAAGCGTTGTGGCTGGCGCCAGTCGTCTCAGCTGCTTGGGAGGCGGAGGCAGGAGACTCACTTGAGCCCAGGAATTGGAGGTTGCTGTGAGCTATGATGCCATAGCACTCTATCCAGGGTGACAGCTTGAGGCTCTGTCAAAAAAAAAAGAATGATCAACAAGAAAATGATATAAGCCTCAAAAAATAATATTAGAGGCTCAGTGCCTGTATTACAGTGGTTATGGTGCCAGCCATGTGCACCAAGGCTAGCCGGTTTGAACCCAGCCAGGCCTGCTAAACAACAATGACAACTGCAACAATAACAAAAAAAAACAGCCAGGTGCTGTTGTGGGTGCCTATAGTCCCAGCTACTTGAGAGTCTACTTGGGAGGCTGAGGCAAGAGAATCATTGAACCTCAAGAGTTGGAGGTTGCTGTGAGCTGTGATACCACTGCACTGTACTGAGGGTGACATAGTGAGACTCTGTCTCAAAAAAGAAAAAATAATAATAGAAATAATTAAGGGATAGAAATAGAAATAAAGGGATAATTTAGGAACAGAGCAAAGATTAAAAAGATATTAAGAAATACTATGAATGGGGCGGCAATTATAGCTCAGTGGATAGGGCGCCGGCCACATGCACCGAGGCTGGCAGGTTTGAATCAGGCCCAGGCCAGCTCAAAGAACAATGACAACTGCAACAACAACAACAAAAATAGCTTGGCATTGTGGCAGGCACCTGTAATCCCAGCTTTTTGGGAGGCTAAGGCAAGAGAATTGCTTAAGCCCAAGAGTTTAAAGTTGCCATGAACTGTGAAACCATAGCACTCTACCAAGGGTGACAGCTTGAGACTCTTTCTCAACAAAAAAAATAGAAAGAAAGAAATACATGAATGACTTTATGCTAATAAATTTTAAGACATAGATACAATGGAAAATTTCTGGAAAAGTATAATCTACCAAAATTACCAAAATTGACAAAAACTGTTGGAAAACCTGGCTTTTCCTTAAATTATTAAAGAAAGTAAATCTGCCCCCCAAATATGTACCACTATTATATATCAACTAAAAACTTCTTAAAAATTAAATTAAATCTATAATTTAAAATTATCCTGTAAAGAACTCCTGGGCCAAATGATTCTAAAAGCAAGTTCCAACTAAATGATAAAGGGTTGATAACTGCAGATAAATTCAGACTCTTGAAGAGAAAAGAAAGAATTTCCCTATTCATTTAATGAAGAAAGTAGAGCCTTGATATCAAAAAGAGGCAAAAGCGATTTATCTTTTTTTTTTTTTTTTTTTTTGGCAGTTTTTGGCCAGGGCCTGGTTTGAACCTACTACCTCTGGTATAGGGGGCCGGTGCCCTACTCCTTTGAGCTATAGACACCGCCCAGCAAAAGCAATTTAAAAAAGAAAAATTGCCAGCTAATATTACAAACCTAGATGCAAAGTTCCCACACAAAATTCTAGCAAATAAAAATTTAGCAATTATAAAGAAAAATATTACACATGACCAAATTTGGCTTAAATTAGATAGGTACTTTGGATATTCATCATTATAACATATTAAGGGACATAAATCACAAGATCACACAAAAAAAGGCTTTTTTAATGATTCAAAACTGGCCAGGCACGGTGGCTCACTCCTATAATCCTAACACTCTGGGAGGCCAAGGTAGGTGGATTGCCTGAGCTCACAGGTTCGAGACCAGCCTGAGCTAGAGCAAGACCTTGCCTCTAAGAAATAGCCAAGCATTGTGGCGGGTACCTGTAGTTCCAGCTACTCGGGAGGCTGAAGCAAGAGAATTGCTTGAGCCCAAGAGTTTGAGTTTGCTGTGAGCTATGATGCCACAGCACTCTACCAAGGGAGACAAAGTAAGACTCTGTCTCAAAAAAAAAAAAAAAAAATTCAAAACTAATACATAATTAAAAAAAAAAAAAAACACTAGGCTCGGCGCCTGTGGCTCAACGGGCTAAGGCACCAGCCACGTACACCTGAGCTCGCAGGTTTGAATCCAGCCCAGACCCGCCAAACAACAATGGTGGCTGCAACCAAAAAATGGCTGGGCATTGTGGTGGGCGCCTGTAGTCCCAGCTACTTGGGAGGCGGAGGCAGGAGACTCGCTTGAGCCCTGGAACTGGAGGTTGCTGTGAGCCGTGATGCCACGGCACTCTACCCAGGGTGACAGTTTGAGATTCTGTCTCAAAAAAAAAAAAAAAAAAAAACACTAGAAAACTACAAGTAGAAATTTTCTTTTTTTGACTGGGACTGGGTTTCAACCTGCCACATCTAGTATATGGGGCCGGCACCCTACTTCTTGAGCCACAGGCACCACCCAAATAGAAATTTTCTTAACTTAAAAAAGAATATGTAGGTTCAGCACCTGTGGGTCAATGGGCTAAGGCGCCAGCCACATACACCTGAGCTGGCGGGTTCGAATCCAGCCTGGGCCCACCATACAACAATGACGGCTGCAACCAAAAAATGGCCAGGCGTTGTGGCAGGTGCCTGTAGTCCCAGCTACTTGGGAGGCAGAACAGGAGACTCGCTTGAGCCCAGGAATTGGAGGTTGCTGTGAGCTGTGACGTCACAGTACTCTATCCAGGGTGACAGCTTGAGACTCTGTCTCAAAAAAAGAAAAAAAGCCTAAGAGTTTGAGATTGCTATGAGCTGTGACGCCACGGAACTCTACCAAGGGCAACATAGTAAGACTATGTCTCAAAAAAAAATAAAAATAAAAATGTAGAAAATTCCAAAGTAAATATCATACCTAATGGTGAATTATTAGAAGAATTTCCTTTACAGTCAGCAAAAAAGAAGCTATCCTGGTTTAAATTTGACATTTTTTTCAAGACCTAAACTCATGCAATTAGACAAGACAAATAAAAGAAAGTTCTAAAAATTGGATGGTGCCTGTGGCTCAGTGGGTAGGGCACCAGCCCTATATACTGAGGGTGGTGAGTTTGAACCCACCCTGGCCAAATGGCAGCAAAAAAAAATAGCTGGGCGTTGTGGCGGGCGCCTGTGGTCCCAGCTACTTGGGAGGCTGATGCAAGAGAATTGCCTAAGCCCAAGAGCTAGAAGTTGCTGTGAGCTGTGACACCATAGCACTCTACCTACCTCTGTCTCAAAAAACAAACAAAAAAAAATCAGCAGTCCCCAGCCGCAGTACTGGTCTATGACCTATTAGAAATCCAGCCGCGTAGCAGGAGGTGAGTGGAGGTGAACAGGTGAGGAAGCAAAGCTTCATCTCTATCCACAGCAGCTCCCTGTCATGCACATCAACACCTGAGCCCCAGCTCTGTCAGATCCCCCCACACCTCCCATACCCCATCCCTGGACAAATTATCTTCCATGAAACTGCTACCTGGTACCAAAAAAAACTGGGAACTGTTTTTTTTTCTTCTATGATAGAAGCATAGGGAAAAAAAAAAAAAGACTAGATGTAAATGTACTGAAGTGTTAACCATGGATAGTTTGAATAACAGATGTCTTTTTTTCCTTTTTTTTTTTTGAGTAGTTTCTAATTTTCTGAAATGTACATATATTCCTTTTCAAATCAAGGGAAGAAAAAAAAAAAACTTTGTTTAACAAGACAAACCCCCTCATTGTAAAGATAAATACCAGGCAGTTGAAAAGAGAAGGGGAAAAAAAACAAACACACAAGCCACTAGGTATAAAAATAACTTTCCCTGGGTTTGACGTTCAAGCAACAAGCTACAATCTCAGGAACTCTTTTTCCCCTGAGTTTCACTGGGTCCTATGCAACAAAATCAGGCAAAAATGTGCCTGTTGGATTATAGTGCTCCCTACGCAGGTACGAAAGAGAAACCTTTTGTGCATTTAAGGGAAAAGCACACCAGGCCTTATTTTTAGATTTACTGTAATTTGGTCCTATAAAAAGCCCTGAAGCCAATTGAGAATGGAAAGTTAGTTTTTCCTTCTTTAAATGCCATTTGTTTTTCTTGGGTTTTTGTTTTGTTTTTTGTTTTGTTTTGTTGGAGGTAAGTGCAATGTGGCCTTACTTCAGGCAGAGATTTTCTTTTAGATTAGCATGTTCATGGTATTCATCCGATTTGGACTCAACCCCTTGCTGGCTTCGGCAGTTGCTAAATTATTTCCTGGGAGGAGATGAGGAACTTGCGGCAGTGAGATAATAATAGTAGCAATAATGGTCAGCTGGGGTTATGGTCCTCCTGATACAGATGCAGGAAACGGGACACCAAAAGGTGAATGATCCGCCCTTCTTCAGTGGCATGGAACCCCTGATGCTGCTCAATGCCCCAGCCTGCACCCAGCTCTCCCTGTGCCTGACTTGGCCCCCACCCCACAGCCCTGAGCTTTAGCCCCTCTGTGATGGCCCATTTACACTAAATGCTGCAAGCCAGTTACAGGTCTCCACTCAGTACCTGGTAAAAACTTTCTCATGGGCCACGTATGGAGAGAAGGTAAAAGATGGAGAAGAGGAAAATCATCCTCATAATATCAGCTGGTGCTCTTCAGTGCTTGTCCCATGCCAGACATCACTGTAGGCACATTATACTATATTCTCTCATTTAAACCTCACAACAGGCTCAGCGCCTATAGCTCAACGGCTAGGGTGCCAGCCACATACACCAGAGCTGGCAGGTTCAAATCCAGCCCGGGCCTGCCAAACAATAATGACAACTACAACCAAAACAGACGGGTGTTGTGGCGGGTGCCTATAGTCTCAGTTACTTGGGAGGCTGAGGCAAGAGAATTGCTTAAAGCCCAAGAGTTTGAGGTTGCTGTGAGCTGTGATGCCACAGCACTCTACCAAGGGTGACAAAGTGAGACTCTGTCTCAAAAAAATAAAAAATAAATAGGCTCGGCGCCTGTGGTTCAACGGGCTAAGGCGCCAGCCACTTACACCTCAGCTGGCGGGTTCGAATCCAGCCCGGTCCCACCAAACAACAATGATGGCTGCAACCAAAAAATGGCCGGGCGTTGTGGTGGGCGCCTGTAGTCCCAGCTACTTGGGAGGTGGAGGCAGGAGACTCTCTTGAGCCCAGGAATTGGAGGTTGCTGTGAGCTGTGATGCCACGGCACTGTATCCAGGGTGATAGCTTGAAGCTCTGTCTCAAAAAATAAAAATTAAATAAATAAATAAATAAATAAATAAATAGATAAATAAATAAACCTCACAACAATGCAATGCATTAGGTGATTTTTTAAAATCTATTTCTCATAGAAGGGAATTGAGCTTCAAAGTGATTGTGTGACTTGCTCACAGTCACCGGCTCTCAAGGGGTAGAGCTAGGACCATATTCCATGCTAAGAATATGGTTTTAGAACTTGAATCAACACTGTGGTTCCTCTTCTCCATGCCGTCTACCTATCACAGAACTCTTGTTGAGTTTTTCCTTTAAGACCGAAATAAAGGATAGAAAGGGTTCAGTCACCCCACACATGCAGGGGCCCTCTATCTCCTGAAACACCTGTGAGAACCCCTTGTCAACCCCTGCAATCTTTCCCCCATGTGACCTCCACTTGAAACCTATTCAAGTCCCAAGATTGTACAGAATGTCTGATTCCCCCTATCCTGACCCATGAGCCTCCACCACTCCAGGTTCAAGCCTATCTCCAGTTTTAGCTGCTCCTCCCCTTGCTCTGGTCTCCTGGAATATCTTCTCAGCTCACTGGATCAAGGTGCACCTCTTCCAAGAAGCCTTCCCTGATTTCATTAAATTCATTAGAACATTCATTCAATCAACGCGTTATTAAGCAGCTACCATGCAACAAATGCCATCAATTAAATAAGCAATAATTTGACAATATCTGATTGAAACTTATCAAGAAGATCAAGAAAGCTTCCTTGAAGACTCAGTGACTTCCCAGGGGTCTGAGGAGGGATTAAGAGGAGATAACTAGAAAAAAATTGGAGGAGATAGAGAATGCTGCTAAGAGGACCAGACCAAGGAAAAACCATAAACTGACCAAATGAACAAGGACAAGGTATGTCACCAGGCCCTCTGAAGCTCAGTCACACCTGCCTCATAAAGCAGGAAGTGGCGCCATGTTGTCAGAGCACAGTGCAACTGTGTTCGTAAAACCCTTGGCACAAACTCTGTCATACAGTAGGCTCTCATTAAATGGCCTATTACTTATGCAAGATTTTTCTTTTGGGGAGTAGAAATAATCTTGAGTATCAAAATATTGTATGCAACTTTTGTAGGTATCAGAGTTTCAGAGCAATAGTAGAATATTGTGGACCAGGTCCACTCCAGATCCCTGAGGCACTATGTCTATTATTGATGTCCCTGTTAGAAGTTCCATGGAAGGAAGGGCTGTCACTTGTCTTCCCCAGTGCTGAAGCAGTGTCAACTAATCTGGGAATGTCTGTTGAATGCTTAATTGCTTGACTCAGCTACTAGACCAATGGTCTCAAAGACTGGGAACCATTACCATCACTGGGAACATACTGGCATTCTCAGGCTCCACTCTGGGCCTACTGAATCAGAAACTCTGAGGGTGGAGTTCAGGAATTGGTGTCTTAACAAGACTTTCAGGCAGTGCTGGAGTCTGAGAAACACTGCTCTGGAAGAAGCTCCTGGAGAGCAGCGGTTGGCTTACTTGGTTCTAAGCACACACCCTGGGCTAACTTATCAGGACAGAAATGGATTCTTCCTCCTAAAACTCAAGTCCTACCGCAAAACTCAAGCCAACATGAAGAATGTTAGGACAAAACTATCCCAAGGAAGATGGCCTCCTCCCTCCACCAGCCTCCAGATGGGAGCTCCTACTTTTGCCAAGGATGCCCTTCCCTCTGGGTACGGTCAAGTCCTAACTCAAAAGTCTCCTCCTCTGGAAAGCTTTAGGAAGTAGCTCTAAGATGAGATGTATTGCTCCCTCCCCTATGCTCCCAGGGTACAAAGTACAAAGTTTCATTACAGCCAGCATCCCATCCCGTGATGGTGTATGAATTCATTTAGAAATATCTCCCCTCTCAACAGGAAGCAGAGGGGAGGGGAGGGGGGAGGGCAGGGGAGGGCTGGTATTTGGTGGGATCTCACCTAATGTACACAGCGCAAAGGTACATTTCAAACCAACTAAGAGTATATTATAAGTGTCATACCACAAGAATAAGTAAATGAAGGGATGGTTATGTTAATTAGTTTGATTTAAGCATTCCACATTGTACCCCATATATATATAGTTGTGATTTAATAAAAATTAAGTTAAAAAAAGAAAGAAAGAAATATCTCCCCTCTTGACATGTGCCATCCAATACGGTACAGTGGGGCTAAGAAAAATTGAAGTATAAAATCCACAGTGAATTTTGAAAATAGACTACGAATTTTCTAATTTAAAAATTTCCTTGTGGCCAGATGTGGTGGCTCATGCCTATAATCCTAACACTCTCAGAGGCCGAGACTGAAGGATTGCTAGAGCTCAGGAATTCAAGACCAGCCTGAGCAACATAGTGAGACCCTATCTCTACTAAAAATAGAAAAATTATTGAGGTGTCATGGCAAGCACCCTGTAACCACAGCTGTTTGGGACACTGAGGCAGGCAGATCCTTTGAGCTCAAGAGTTAAGGTTGCTATAAGCTAGGTTGATGCCATGGCACTCTAGCCTGGGCAATGGAGTGCGATTATGGAAAAAAAAAAAGATAAAAAGAATTTTCATTTTGATTACATGGTAAAATGATATGTTGGGTATATTTCATTAAATATAGTATTAAATTAATCTCACCTCTTTCTTTTCAGTTTTCTAGTGTGGTGACTAGACACATACATCATACATTACTTAATAATCTGAGAAAGGCATTGGCGGGTGTTCTTGTCACTGTGGGACCATCACGGGGTGCACTTACACAAACATATTAATACTTGTAGATGGTACAGCCTCCTACACACCTAAGTTGTATGGTCTAGCCTGTGACTCCTCAGCTGCAAACTTGTGCAGCACATAAATATGCTGAATACTGTAGGCAACTGTAACACAGTGGTAGGTATCTATGTATCTAAACATGCCCAAACATAGAAAAGCTACAGTAAAAGTACTGCACGTGTATCACCACGTATAATCTTCTGGGCCCACCATCTTATATTTGGTCCAACGTTGATGGAAAAGTTGTTACGTGGCACACGACTGTATGTGGCCCGGATCGCAATTCTTTTGGGCAGTGGTCTCCAGGCAGTCAGCATCCCATTACCGCAGGGGCCAGGGCTGGTTCACCTCTGGAGCCCAATGTCGACTCTCTCTCTTGCAGTAGATACTCAAGAAACAAGTGTAGAAAAGTAAAAGCATTCATGAGTTCTTCAAAGTCTAAAAAGAATTGTTTATCTTTTCGACCACAGATGCGCTGATATCAACATCTGGGACTGCTTCCAGTTTGTTCCAACTCAAAAATCAAAGAAAGAAGCCAAGTTGGGGAGATCTGAAGACCTTGGTTCAGAGGCTGGCCCCTAAGTCTCCAGATGATTGCTTGCAACTCAATCTTCTTAATGCCAATAATTGCTACATGCCCAGCCCACAGGCTCTCTGGGGAACTGAATGAGAAAATAAATAGGATCCTACTGAAGAAACTATTAGCACTACAGCAGTGTGAGAAATTAGCCTCCAGCCCCTACTCCCCCGACTCCATGCCTTCCTGTTGTCTGCCCTAGATTTTCTGGAAAGCTACAGAATGTGCAAACATTGTGTTCCCCAGATTTATAGCTCATTTTATAATGTTTTGAGTGAGGCTAGAAGCTTTACCCGCACTATTGTTCTTCTTATCTTTAATTTAAATAGGATTTCTCTCCACTAAGAGAATTCAGGAAAAAGGGAATGGGAAGAAGCTACTAAGAGGAAGAAAGCTCCTGTCCCCTCTCATCTACTTATCCAGAGTTTGAATCTCATTCCACATCTAGGGAACTGTGGGGAAAGTTGAAAGTTTAGACCAGGCTTGCAGAGTATCAAGACATTCAGCAGCCTGCCAGATGTCTAATTCCACAGCTGTCATTGATGCAATTACAGTCAATCCTCATTATTCCATATTTACAAATTTACCAACTCATAAAAATTTATTTGCAACCCCCAAAATCAATACTTACCAGCACTTTCGTGGTCATTCATGAACATCTGAAAATCAGTGAAAAATTTGAATCGCCCACATACGTTCCCAGCCAACATTTTTTACAAGGTGATGCTCTCTTATTTCAGCTCCCCTGCTATAAACAAATGTCCCTTTTGCAATCTATTTGGTGCCACATTTTGTGTATATTTGTGCTTCATGTTGATTTCACTGTTTAAGCTTGCTGGTTCCCAAGCATAACAAGGCTGTGATGTGTCTTACGGAGATAACCTTCATTTAAGCATTATAATGCTGTTTCCTGTGAATTCAGTGTTAATGAATCAACAAAATATATAAATAAGGTGTCTTTAAACAGAAACACATAGACGACATAGATGTGTATTAATTGGTGGATGAAAACTTTGTGACCAGAAACTCAAAGGGAGCTTACCCTGTATTTCCCCTGGCAACAATGATTTGGTGTTCAGTAATTCACTGTTCACAGCAACTTACGAGAACTCAGCTGGCTGGATGCAGTGACTCATGCCTGTAATTCTCGCACTCTGTGAGAACAAGAAAGGAGACTCACATGAGGACAGGAGTTCAAAGCCTGGCTGGGCAACATAGCAAGACCTTGTCTCTACAAAAGTAAAAAAAAATCAGCCTATGCACCTGTAGTCCCAGATCCCACAGAGGCAGAGATGGAAGAATCCTTCGAAGCCAGGAGTTCAAGGCTGCAGTGAACTATGAAGATACCACTGTACTCTAGCCCAGGTGAGAAAAACTGTCTCAAAATATATATTTTTTTGGCAGAGGGATGAATCCTTTTCTAGAATATTACGCAAGTATTGTGTATCTATGTGCATGTGTATGTGTCTGTGAGAGAGAGAGACTAACCATGTATTTATAAACTAAGATCATACTGTTCATGTTTTATGGCTTACTTTTTATCAGTTGGCTAACATGTTGCAAATGTGTTATCAATGTTAATAAATATGGACCTCTGTTATTACCTTTGACAACTACATAGTACTCCATTAAATGAACATATAACAATATACTAAATCCTTCTTTTGTGGAAGGACTTATGTGTTCGTGTGTTTTAAAGATTGTTCTAAAATAAATATTACTTATTATAAAGTAAATATTTGGTCAGACAGAACATTTGGAAAATACAGAAACATGAGGTTTTGTATTTTAACTTTCTTATAAAAAATAATTTTGAATCAACATGAATTATCTAGAATAACAAGAAACTGATTTTACTGCACATCCAAGAAATTCCAGACTTAATAGTAATGCCTATTTGAAAATGAGCAAAACCAGGGCTGTTTTCCTGGTAGCTAACCTCGTCCTCCTCTTCTTTCTCGTAAAGAAAAATCCAGATACCATAATGCTGACTACCAGAGAATTGCATTACACAGAACTGAATTTGTCTTAGGACACATGTATTTTTTTTTTTAAAGCTAAAGAATTCTGTAAGACAAAGAGAAATATGCCCAACTTCTTTGAAAATAGTTTGGTCTGACATTCTCACACTAAATGAATTTTAGAAACATACGTTTTAGATAAATACAAAAGGAGATAAACAAAGGTTAATTTTCTACATCGTGTACGTCTTTAAAACTTGCAATTTTTTTCAATGAATGTGTTGACTTTTTATCAGAACAAAGTAAAAGTATTTTTTCTTTTTTTAATATTTATGTTACATTTTCCATTGTTACTTTTTTTTGAGACAGAGTCTCACTTTGTCGCCCTCAGTAGAGTGCCATGGCATCACAGCTCACAGCAACCTCAAACTCTTGGACTTAGGTGATTCTCTTGCCTCAGCCTCCCAAGTAGCTGGGAGTACAGGCGCCCACCACAAGGCCTGGCTATTTTTTTTTTTTTTTGAGACAGAGCCTCAAACTGTCACCCTGGATAGAGTGCCATGGCATCACAGTTCACCACAACCTCCAATTCCTGGGCTCAAGCGACTCTCTTGACTCCGCCTCCCAAGTATCTGGGACTACAGGTGCCCACCACAATGCCTGGCCATTTTTTGGTTGCAGCTATCATTGTTGTTTGGCAGGCCCAGGCTGGATTTGAACCCGCCAGCTCAGGTGTACATGGCTGGTGCCTTAGCCTCTTGAGCCACAGGCGCCAAGCCCTGGCTATTTTTTTGTTGCAGTTTGGCTGAGGCCAGGTTTGAACTTCCAACCCTCAGTATATGGGGCCGGTATCCTACTCACTGAACCACAGGAAGCACCCTTCATTTTTTTATTTCAGGTTAATGTGAGGGTACAAACAACCAGGTCACAATATTTGGATTTGTGAAGTAAAATTGTTCTTGTAGTTGTGTATTAGTATAAAAATATTTTTTTTTTTTTTTGAGACAGAGCCTCAAGCTGTCGCCCTGGGTAGAGTGTCATGGCATTACAGCTCACAGCAACCTCCAATTCCTGGGCTCAAGCGAGTCTCCTGCCTCTGCCTCCCAAGTAGCTGGGACTACAGGC
>CAUYON010037400.1:0-68457 GCA_963573935.1 Arctocebus calabarensis | reverse complement strand
TAAACTTTTTTAAATTACAATCCACTATATCAAAAGTTTCATGGCCAGGTATTGTGGAGGTGCCTGTACTCCCAGATACTTGGGAGGCTGAGGCAAGAGAATCGCTTAAGCCCAAGAGTTGGAGGTTGCTGTGAGCTGTGAAGCCACAGCACTGTACTGAGGGCAACAAAGTGAGACTCTGTCTCAAAACAAAAAAAAAAAAAAAAAAAAGGAGGCAAATTTCAGCCCAGCAGGAGGAGCAATAATGTTCCAATAACTAGACTATTATTACATATCAGTGAAAAATTGAAAAAAAGAAAGCTCCAGTAACTAAATTGTCAGTACCAACTGCACTGTGGCAAAATCTTCACACAGAGGCCAGATGTTGGGAAGGCCACAAAGAATTGCTACCCAGAGAAGCCAAGAGAAGACAAACTCGAACTATTCCTTCATCAATTCAAAACATATTTATTAATCACCTCTCATGTGCTAAGTACTGTGCTAGATGCTGGGGTCATATCTGAGAAAAAGGCAGACAAAATCCTAATCTCCTGGACTGATGGACAGGGGAGGGGAGAGAGGGAGGGGAAATGGCAAGTCAGGCATTGGTGACCTGGAGGCCTCCTGGAATTCCAGAATAGCAGCACGTGTGGAACTTTACAGAACTCTATGACTCATTCCCAGCTGCATAATTTCAGGTGATCTTCACAACAGTCCTTATGGTCAGAGCAATCTAGGCCAGTGTCTTATAGCTAATGAATATGTGCTCAAGAAGGGATTATCTTTTTTGTACAACCATTATGTACCTGTACCGGTAACGGAATATCTTTATTTCACTCATGGGGGAAAAATAAAAAACAACAATACCCAAGGCTCAGGCAGTGACTGAGTCGAGGTCACAGTGACAGGGCCAGAACAAGGATTCAAATTGTGGGGCTTCCCACCTTTTCTCACTCTGGTGTGGGTGACCCCAGGCCAGGTGCAGTCAGAACATTCCTTTTTCCCAGAGATTGGCAGTGGAGAGAGGCATCTGTGTCATGGCGAGGGACTGGCTGGGTGGGGCTGGGATGGGTGTCTGTGTACCACATCTCTGATGACCAGTGGGCATAACCCGATTGTGACAGGCCTTCCAAGGAGAGAGAGGGCAGGAGCAGTCGTGGAAGCAGGGAAGCGGATACAGGAATTCTGGTGCTCAATTAACTTAGAACAATATCAAACCTTATGTAGCACTTACTAGGGACCAGATAGGGTCCTCATAGCTTTACTAATTTACATATTAAGTTATAATCCTCCCAACAACCCCAAGAAGAATGCACTCTTTTTAGACCTATTACAGGACCAGGGAAACTAAGGAACTGAGAGGGTAAGGAGCCCAAGGTCACCCAGCTAGTGAGTGGCTTGCAAGAGATTTGAGCCTGGGGAGTCTGGCTTGAGGTTTGCTCCTCAGACCTGCTGGTCTCGGCCACACATGGGTCCGGAGCCACTTCTTCCCTCCGGATCTCCCTCAGAGGGCACCTGGCCAGCCCACGCGGCCCCTACCTGACGCTCCTCCAGCCTGCCCAGGTCCTGCTCCTGCTCGCTGGCGGGAACCGGAGGAGAAAGCAGCGACGGGTCGGGATTCCCCTTAGCGCCACTGCCAAGCTGGGAAGGGGGGCTGACCCTGGGGCACCGGCCCCCTCCCTCCCGTCTCCTCTTCCTCTCGCGGGCTCAGAGAGGAACCGAGAGAAGGCCCCACAGCCAGGGAGGGTTTGACGCCACAGGGACCCGCACGACCCTCCCCCTTGAAGGACTGGCTGCTCCAGGTTCTGCTGCCAGCAAGCTGCGTGGGGAAGCTGAGATCGTTTTCTTTTGTTGTTGCTTTTTTCTTTTTCTTTATATATATTATATATATAGTAGAGACAGAGTCTCACTTTTTTTTTTTTTTGAGACAGAGCCTCAAGCTGTCACCCTGGATAGAGTGCTGCATCACAGCTCATAGCAACCTCCAGTTCCTGGGCTCAAGCGAGTCTCCTGCCTCCGCCTCCCAAGCAGCTGGGACCACAGGCGCCCGCCACAACGCCTGGCCATTTTTGGGTTGCAGCCATCACTGTTGTTTGGCAGGCTCGGGCTGGATATGAACCCGCCAGCTCAGGTGTAGGTGGCTGGCGCCTCAGCCCGTTGAGCCACAGGCGCCGAGCCAGCAGTATCCAATTTTCATCTGTTCAAATACTTACTGAATGTCTACTATATGTCAATGCAATACAATACTCACAGCAATTAACACTGTCTTAAATACATGACAATGTCTTTAATGATTATAGTAATTGCGTGTTCAAAAATAATTTCAGTAAACACCTATAGGCCCAGCTACTTGGGAGGCTGATGCAGGAGGACTGCTTGAGCCCAGGAGTTTAAGGTTGTAGTGAGCTGTAACAGTGCCACTGCACTCCAGCTGTCACAAAGTGACCCCTATCTCTAAAAGAAATACAATAGGCTCAGTGCCCATAGCTCAGTGGTCAGGGTGCCAGCCACATACACTGGGGCTGATGGGTTCAAACTCAGCCTGGGCCTGCTAAACAATAATGACAACTACAACAAAAAAATAGCTGGGCACTGTAGCAGGTGCCTGTAGTCCCAACTACTTGGGAGGCTGAGGCAAGAGAATCACTTAAGCCCAAGAGTTTGAAGTTGCTGTGAGCTGTAATGTCACAGTACTCAACTGAGGGCAACATAGTGAGACTGTCCCACAAAATAAATAAATAAATAAAAAGTATCTTGCAATTAGAAGAAATATGTATTTGTTTAACCTAAGATACAGAATGCTATTCCACGTGAGTCCAATTTGGGGTGAGAATAACATATACAGACACACAAACACCCACACTCTGTCAGAAAAAAAAACATACTAAAGTGTTAACAGCAGTTACCTCCAGGTAAAAAATTAGTTACACTCTGCCAGAAAAAAAACATACTAAAGTGTTAACAGCAATTACCTCCAGGTAAAAAATTAGCTTTCTTCCAATAAGCAGGCATTATTTTAAAGCAGAAAACAATTTTGCTCTTAAGGTTCTCCATTTCAAAGACAGAAAACAGAGTCACTCTGAAGCCCCCCTCACCTCTGAAGTGGCCCGAATGATCCCTGAGATGAGGCTGCACAGATGGTTGCCTCGGGTGCGGAAGGCTGCCAGGTCGATCTGCAGCAGGTCCCTGTGCTGGTCAGAGGCGTCCAGCTGCTGGCTGAGCTGCAGCACCTCCTCCTGCAGGGCGTAGAGGCTGCGCAGGCGACCCTCACCCTCTTCTCTCCGAAGCCGCTCCAGCTCTGCCTGCCTCAGGCGCTGCTGCTCTGCTTCCCGCAGCTTCAGGTTGAGAATCTACAGAAAGGGCCATCAAGTCACTTCTCTCCAAGGCCTCCTGGGCTTTCTCTGTCTACAATCCTCAAGTCTTAGACGGGTTCCGAGCAGGAAAAGGACTTCCCAAGGTCAGTCACACAGAGGCAAGGTAGGGCCAGGTCCTCCATGATGATGTTCTGCCAGGACCTGACTGTTTAGGCAGGTTACAGACAGACACCAAAACCCCCATGCTGATTCTCCCAGGCTCTGACCTTTGCTCTGTGACGATGCTCAGCTTTGAGCTTCTCTTGATGGCCCAAGGCTTCTCTGGAGCTGAACGAAAAATGGTAGGAAGGAACAGTGAGGGGTATTTCCTAAAACTGTCTTACCTCTCCGAAAAGCCTCCCTCTTTGTGTTACTTTGGTAATCTTTCCATAGTTGGTCATTTCTCCAGGTTACAAGCTTCTCTGCCTATTTTCTTTTGAAATTTAAGGACTCCGGCAGAAGGGACTGTGTTCATTCATTTCCTAACCAAGGAACCCATACACCTATATATACCCCGAGACTAAACACCTAAAGGGGAGACGGGGAAAGACCAGGAGAGAAACAGAGAGAGGTTTTCTCTCCCCACTTGAGTTCTCTCTCTCTACCAGGAGCTTTAGTGTTTTCTGTATTCTTTTCTGTAAATAAATTCTGTCTTACCACTGGAAAAAAAAAAAAAAAAGAAAAAGAAAATGCCAAGACAGCTATGTTAAATAGTTTGATGAAAACATTTCAGATTGTACATGAAACCAGCACATTATACCCCTTGATTGCACTAACGTATGCAACTGTGATTAAATAAATAAATAAAGAAGTATACACATTATAAAAGTCTAAGTGAGAACCAAACATTGTCACCCCCCAAAACTAAGGCAGGCTTAGTAAAGGAGACATTTAAATGGCAACATAGTTTTATATGTAAAAATGAAGAAATTTACTGAAACTTTATAAATGTACTGAATACCAAGAAATGTCTCTGACACAAATAAGTAGCAGGCATGTTCACAATACCCAGTTCAAAAATCAGTTATGTGCCTTTATTAATTGGCACAGTCTAGAAATATTTAGGCCTATAATTAGGTATATCTTAAATGTATAAATATTCAAGAGTCATCAAACATTGAATGGCTTAAATACTTCTGGAAAAAATTTCATTAGGTTCATGAGGGGCAGGGATACAGCTGGAAGAGAGTTAATACAGTTAAGTTTTAAAGGATAACATTTTCTTCTGGTCTGGGAAAAAGAAAGGTAAGGTGATAAGACTTCCCCTGCAAAGGCACAGTCAATAACCACAGTGATACGGAGAAGGGGAGGAGAATGTGCTACTTAACAAATTTCTTTTAAAAACCTTTACATTAAATTTCCACATAGATGTTTGATAGATTTGAACTTTTACTAAATTTTACAAAATTACTCTACAAATCAATAGTATTTTTACAGAAAATTCAGGTTCCAATTACTTCTACTGTTTTCAGTCTATTTGAAAGCCTGTGAACTCTGTCACCTGGCACACCCAGGGAAAGCAGCATTCTAACTGATTGACTATTCTAGGGAGTAGATCAGAACTACAAAGTAGTTCCTGACCTTTAGGAAGAACTCACAATTTAAGAAGGCGGTTCAGATATCTTTTGTAGAGATCATTAATATTCTGAGTGTTTATATATAGATTATTTCATTAGCTAGAACAATTACTATTTAAGTAGATTGGTAATTGAGGGATTATACATCGATGGCTTGCCCACATTCACATAAATAAGTGTCACAAGTAGACCTTTTAACTGTAAATCCATGGCTATTTGTACATAATATCCTACATTTTCCTTTCTGAAATACTTGCCATACTGGCAATGATTTGTTCATTGTCTTTCTTTCTCACTGAAATGTAGCCTCCATGAGGACAGGAACTTATTTGTTAATATCACATTCCCACGCTCTGCACAATGCCTGGTACTTAACAGGTGCTTACAAATTCTGTGTTCAATGAATGGCAGTGCTATTTAAAGAAATGGAATAGAGCAAGGATGGCAGGGGATGGAGAGGAAGCAGAGAGCTGACTGCTTTGGTGCATTTAGAAACAGCTTACACAGGACGGGAGTAGTGGCTCAGGCCTATAATCCTAGCACTCTGGGGGTCTGAGGCAGGTAGACTGCTTGAGCTCAGGAGCTCAAGCCTGAGCAAGAGTAAGACCCTGTGTCTACTAAAAATAGAAAATTTAGCCTGGGGTTGTGGTGGGTGCCTATAGTCCCAGTTACTCGGGAAGCTGAGGCATGAGGACTGCTTGAGCCCAGGAGTTTAAGGTTGCAGTGAGCTTTGATGATGCCATGGCACTCTACCCAGGGTGACAGTGAGACTCTGTCTCCAAAAATAAAGTAAAATAAAAAAACAGCTTACATTACAACTTGGAATAGTGTTTAGCATATAGGATGTTTATAAACAAGTGTCCTTACGATCAAAATTTGAGGAAGTGGGGAGGAATGGGGGGTCAGGCCTAGACAGAGAAAGAAGTGAAGAAGAGGTGCAGGCCCATTTACACCCATGCTCAATCCCAGGGGAGCTCTGGGTCTACAATGGGCTCAGCTGGTTCAGCCTTTAATCTCCTCTATTGTTCTGGGCTCCAAAGTGACTGGGAGGCAACTCACCCTGAGCTCACAGCTGAAGACTGTGTGCTGAGCAGCCCACGTGCAGGGCCTCACCCATCACAAGTGCAGCTGAGGAGTGCATCAAGTGTCCACCACCATCTAATTGGAATGGCAGCGTCTACCCACTGTCCACTCCCATGGAACCGTCCTTCCAGCCTGCCCAGCACTCCTTCATCTCACTCATGAACTCAAGATCACATTTTTATTTAACTCACTCATATCTCAAAGATTATGTAGATTTCTCACAATCTAACACCATATTTTCCCACTAAATTTTACATTACCCCCAACTAAAGATCATAAAAAGAAAAAAACACAAGGTTTAAAGAATGAGCAATCAGCTTTCAGAAGACTGTTAAGAAGCAGAAAGAAACCAAAACCACAAATTGCAAAAATTGTCTTATTGATCTACTGGGAAATCGGTTAATTTTCTGAATTTCAAGTGAAATGTGGATGCCAGATAAAGCAGGGTATACTTGTGATTTGAAACCTGAATGCATCCAAGTACAAAGTAACCCAAACCTCTAATACCATGTGCAGGCATCATGACTCACTATCGGCCACGGTGCTAAGAGGAAGGAAGGGGCTCTGCGGACAGAGGTGTCGCCATCAAGTAGCTAGTCGGCTTTCAGATCTCAGCCTTTCTTTATCCCTTATGATATGAAGAAAATAAGGACTGGGCTGTATAAATTTAAGGAGTAAAAATAGTAAACATTTAAATGTTTTTCTTTTCCACATCTTAATTGCTTTATTTCTAAGTTTTTACCTCTAGAAATTTAGATTAATCCTCATTCTACCACATTTCTTCAGTGTGGGCTCAGGCTTCTGCAGCGTTAATGGGGTTCCACTGATGTGGTCTGGGTATGTGGGGAGGGGGCTCCCAACCAGCTCAAGCAAAACCACCTAAATGTTCCGAAAACAGGATGTGTTCATCAATTGTGGATTATTACAGTTGCCAGGCACCTGGAGAGGTTGATACCCATTTTTAGATGGGAAAATGACATCATTATAAGAAGTATAATTTGGCATGATCTGTTTTTTGAAACTCTCTTTTACTTTTATTTATATAATATTAGTTGTCTATTTTTTGAGACTTTGGGAAAAAAAATAAGAAGTTAACTGATGACTACATACTGAGCCTCAGAGTCAAAGCATTCTATAATAGACGTACTCTTATTTGACAATGTGAACGTTACTTTCTTTGCATTATTATTATTAATATTGTTTAATATTTTGATGGAGTAATCGTCTGTTCTTTTCTGAATGTATTTATCTTCGTTCATTCTTTATGACGTTCTTGTTTCTAGTCCTTATCTTAAACATTGTTATTGTTACTAAATTTTAAGCCTTTTTAATTCTGTGAAGGCAAAAAGTGGAAAACCAATAAACACGTGTATATATAAAAATTTTAAAAAAAAGTTAAAAAGAAAAGTATAAGGCACAGGCTTTATACATTGTTTGAAAACATTTAAACAAGGATCTCCACATGGCTCTTCTCCCAGAAACTTATGCTACATACCTGGAACTTCTGTTCCTGCTTAAGCCTTCAGGTGGATACTGTTGTAAAAAGAAATTTCTATTCAGCAAAATACTTCCTCTTATTTTTTACCTTTAAGTTTAGAGGTATGATTGTTTTTGTTCCGTGGATATCCTGTGTAACACGGCAGTCAGGGTTTACTGTGCTCATCACGAGGACAGAGTTCATGGTCCCTGATGGGAAATGCTCATCCCCATCTCGCTCGCTCTGCTCCATTCTTAGTTTCCAAGTCCTTCACACCTCCTTGTATCCAAACGTTCTGCTCATTTAGCTTCCAGATATTAGACTATTTATCTTTAATGCACACTCCACTGACCATACAGGATAATTCTTTAAGTTGGGGTTTTAAAGTCTGATTTGGATTATATGTTATAGACATTTTTCTCAATAAATGACATTTCACCTATCTGAAAAAATAACAAAAGTCTGCAGAAATAAATGGTTTGAGACAAGTATATTTAAGGTAGGATTTGAGGGATTGTATTTACTGCACAAAAGCATGTAAACATTACGTGGGAGAAAAGATGAGACTGGATGGAAGCACCTATTCACCTCTGTGTATATGGCTGCATCTTCCTTTCTCAGAGAACATTGGTACACACGCCATCTATTCACCTCTGTGTATACGGCTGCGTCTTCCTTTCACAGAGAACACGGGTACACCTTCCATCAGTACAAGAGCACCTCCGAGTTCATATCCTAGAGAGCCATGAACAGGTGCTCACACCAAGTGTCCTCTATCAATATCTACCCTAATGGGAAACACTGGAGTAGCACTTGAGATCAGGAACAGGAAGAGGAGAGCCCTGAAGCCCATCATTTAGACATCTGATGATAGCTTGGAGGCACGAGTGCATTGAAAATTTACACCAAGGAAAGTTTAAGTGTGATGGAAGGAGAATTATTCTCTAAGAGATTTTTTTTTAAATTCCATTTTCCTTCACGTGTCCATTCTTTAGCACTTTTGGGGAGGACATTCTACCAGTTGAGTCAACGATTTAGGGTCCCTAAATCCATTATCATTAAATATTGCATCAGCTTTATTAGAATAAAATAATTCTAACAGCAAGAAATCTAAAATAAATATAATTAGGTAGGCAACACAGAAGAGAATGACTAACAGGCATCACTATCATGCTGGGAAGCAGAATTTTTGTTACATCACACCTTTTGTTAAGTATCCAATTTAGCCAATATGAAATCCTATAAAATGGCAAAAGACATAAAAAAGAGTCAGTAGTTCACTAATTTAGAAAGTCAATTATATGTCATTTTTCATATCAGGTTAATTACTTCACTTACATTTTCAGAATTTTAAAGTAGTACATGAAAAATAGCAGATTGATGGTACAGTAGAGTCCAATTCTTACACTATTTTACTGAGTGTTAATAATAGGCAATATAGAAAACAGAATCACACATAGGGTTTATAAAAGGAGTTTAGAAGTGAAACAGACATGATGCAAAAATGGGAGAACAAGAGAGGTATTTTCAGAAAAATTTTACTGAAGATGTACAGTACAAGTGGTAAATTGCTAGATAAGTTTCTATATTGTTCTAGGCACATATGAATGAAAGAACAGCAGTTAAATATCAACAAAATATCAATGTGTCTGAAGGGAAGAGAGCAAATAACATTTGAGAGACATTAAAAGAAGTCTAGATTGAAAGACAATAGAAATGAGGAGATGTTTTTCATAACTAGAAGCATAACAAACGGCACTACTACCACATCCACAGCAGAGAAAAGACTATGCATAGAAATGAGGACAAATGTTGAGCTTCCACAATTCTAACTCCTCACCCTCTTTCACGAGAACCACCTGCCGCTCCGTACTGTGGGTGTCACGATGAGATCTACCGTACTACTTTCTGTCACTGAGTTGTCAGGAAAAGCAAGGCTTCCCTGAGTCTGTCTCTTCCCACACAACCATTAGCACATTCAATGATCTATTAGTCCCTTTTCTCCTCAAAAAAAAAAAAAAGAAAGACAATAAACTCATTATGGAATTTTCCAGTAATTGAATCAAATGTTTCTAGAAGGTAATTTGATGCTGCCACTTTTTGTTATTTATTTATTTAGTCACTTATTTATATGACGCCACTTTTTGTTCAGTGAGTGGGTTAGACTTCATAGCTTTAAAATTGATATTCTAGTCATCATGACTGCAATGCAGTAAACTTATAAATAACATTATGTTTTGCTGAAACCAATTTAAATATTAATAATGATACGTTTCCATCTGTAACATTGCATGGAAGAAATGCAGGAAAAGTTGTCAGAAACATTAGAAATTATCCAAACTGCTTTCTGTACAGATGAGAACATAGGTGACATGACTTAGATGTCACTTCTGTGACACCAGCATCAGACTCCAAGTCCCATACTGGTCACACCTCGCCTTCAGGCTGCACCGAGTGCACTGTCTAAGGGTGTACAGGCCAGGAGCTCTCATACATGTCCTAGTGGCTAGCTTCCTTGTAATACTATAGGCTCCAAAGTGACTTACTTATATAAAAGTTTTTAGTTGACAGGCCACCAAGGCGGTTTGTACGCATCAACTGCTTCAATTCTGTGGATTGAATGGCTGTTGTTTGTTCTTTTTCTGATCAATTTGGCAGGTCAAGTCAAACTGGTTTCTTCAAGTAGACACTGCCTCACTATGGAAATGAATGTGGAAACATTCATCTTTGTCAGAAATAATGTCAAATTATTCAAATTTATTGGTGAATTACAGCAAATATCCCAGCTGATGAACATCTCAGTCATATGTTTTTTAGAGAACACTTATGGTTCTGAAAAGATAACATTACAATGAGCTTTCCTGCTCTAAAGCAAAGATGTCTGGATAGAGGATGGGTTCTGGTATTCAAGATAGTAACTTAATCATAAAATTCCCCAAATCCAGAACTATTAAGTATTAAAACATATCTCTTTGGATAGTGTTGTCACTGCCCCCCCTTCTGGTCATGGTATTCTTTCACGGCCCTCAGGAAGCCCGTCTGTCTTTTCCAGAGACACACTGCAGCCTTCACATCAACACTGCTTCTCTGGCTTGAGGTAATAAACGATTAGCTATAGCACAGTGGGGTGATATTCATGTTATTCTTTGCTGTACTATATCCAGCCAATGTCTCAAAAATTAATGCAAGTATATCAAGATCTGAAATTAACTTTTTATAGCCAAAAGCAACATCCTGCTACAAGGAGAAAGAAAAACCTATTATAAATGGCTGGCATCTGATTGCTTGTAGATGGTTAGTCCAGGAAAATAACATTTCAAATTATAAAATGTTGAATACAACAAAAGCTGTCCCATATTGATTATTCAGTGTATTATTTGTGAACGGATAAGGTCTAATGAGGTGGTGCCTCTTCTCAGTAAATAACAGATCCATTACTAAAGATCAAAGATGACCTAAATTGGCTAATGGTCTTATGATATTACATGGAAATAATTAGGTAAAAAGCACCTGCAGGAAAAACACAGGTAACATTTCTCTCTGACCAGTTTATAGTCACTTGTGTTATATTTCAAAGAAGACATTATTCAATAAGCACTATCAAGAAATCACTTCAGAAAATTAGAAGAGAAAAAATTAATCCAGGATAATGCACATATCCACTTGTCTTGGCAATTTTTTAGATAATTTCTTACTAAAGTACTCATTTAGTGGAAACCGATTTGGTGTGCTATGAAGGGATTTTAAAAATGCTATTTAAAGCTGCCTAGGTGTTTATTCTCAGATACTTTACTGATGTTAAGGACCAAGCTTGACTATTCCAGCATTTTTTTTTTGTCCCTTTCTGGCAAGGATGTAAAACATGCCACAAACCATAAAACCCTGAAAATCTGCGAGAATATTTTATTCTAATTACTCATGTTAAAAATCAGTATCATTAATAAAAATGGGGGATGATTTTCATTGCATATTTCTACAATATTTAGAAGACACAGCTCTACTTCTAGAAGAAGAATATAAAATCTTATCAGTCCTGTTGTGGATCTAATTAATTAGGAGAACAGGGTAAAACAGTTTTCTATATTCTGCAGGCTACTGCCCGCTGTGCATGTGGGGGCAGGGGAGGTGCAGGAGGAGGAGACAGTTTTATTTTAAAAGCATATATTAAATTAACACAAAAATATTAACATCCTTAGAGATCATAGGTGATGCCTCAGTTTGAAACATGAGTATTTGGTTTTAGAATGAACATTAAGAAATTATGAACATTCTAAGAAATGAATAGAACAAATCTTTACATTTTACAGATTTCAAACTATAATTGTAAACTGAAAATGTTTAGTTAATTATACTGTTGCTTCATGTTCAACTAGTAGCCACTGCTCTAACCTATGAATACAGTTAGGAATGACAGCACATCCATTTTTCTTTACTAATTTTTAAGCAATCAGCTGAAAGAGAGAATTAAAATACAGTTCTTAAAATAGTTTTAAAAGGCTTCAAGTCACTTTTGAACTAGGTGCCTGTGAAAAAATATAAATAGAATAACTGAAAGAAATTCGTGTCAGCAAAAAGATACAGATTACTGATCTTTATGCTCTTCATTCATACCCTTTGCTTATCTTTCTTTTGACCTTTATCCAAATGAATCACACTAACTCTTGAATGCTTTCTCTCACTTGGTTTCTAAAGCTGTTCATCACACTTGCTGGCTAGAAGCACAGCTGGCAAGGGATCTAAACCTCATCACTGGGCAAACTCGCCCTTCTGGTTTTGCCAAGAATGACATTTCCAATGGAAAAAAAGTTACTGTATGGGACACTGTATACTCTATTTATCTGTGAGAACCAATAGCTCTCACCCTCTTTGTCAGCATTACTTATAGACATCAGAAATAAAACTAGAATAACAAAGAATCAAACAGCCTAGAGTAATCTAAATTCAATTGTCAATTAAAGTGAGAGCACAGAAATCATCAGAGCAGTTTTACTCATTTCCTGAAGATGCAACTGAGGATGAGCAGCGCCCCCTAGTGTCAATAACCACGGTCAGTAAATGTGGCTGCAAAGTTGCTACTGTTAGCTGAACTAAATTATTAGAAATATATGTATGTAAGAAATTACAAATTCGTCATCTAAATTTCAGATTTTACATGAATATAAAGGCACACTCCATCATTTACTTAATATTTATTTGCTTAGGAATGTCACATGTGAGGGCATGCACTGACACACAGCACACACACAAACGCACCGTACACAGAACTGACATGGCCAAGATGTCTTTAATGTTCCAGGCAGCTCAGAAAAAAAAAATTCCAGCCAGCACAGCAGGCCATGCATGAAGCGGGTGTCACAAGGCCTGCAGAATCATTCACTGCGACGACGTCTAATAGGAACTGCTGAACACACAATACAGGCAGCCTGGCCTGAACGGCCCGAGTGCAATGCCCACGACCGACTCCGAAGGTTTCAACCTACCCACAATTGTAATTAAATCTGAAAAGGGTGTTTGAACTATTTTTCTATTTTTTTGTTGGTAACAGGTTAGCGTAGTCAGCTTATATAAGACACTAATTTTGAACGTTATAACTTTTCCTGTAGGTATTTTAAATATTGGATCTTAAATCTTAAGTAGAAATAAATACAAGATGCATCTCTCTTTGGCATAAAATGCAACACAAAATTCAAATATTAAAAATATTACATATTTTTGTGGAATTTAAATTGGGATATATTTTCTCTGATACATCAAATATATGAGAAAACTTAAAAGTTATTTTTTAAAGACGATGAGATATAAAGAGAGTCACACATAGGACAAAACTGTAGAGATAAGTTCCCAACCTGTGAAATACTAAGTCACTTATTTATTACAGCATTTTCTGTCCTTGAACTCATAAATGGGAGCAAAAAATAAAATGAAATGAAAAAGAAAACATCCACACAAATAAGATGAAAAACAAAAGAAAACAGAAAAAAACAGGAGGACTAGATATATACGTCTAAAAGAAACTACTAATAAAAAACAAATTAATAAGAAAAACTACCATTCTAATTTTATTTACATAAAAAGTACAAGGCAAAAAAGCACAAGGCTATTTAAACTTTCATTTATGTAGGAATCCACTTGTGAATTACTTTGCCACATAAACCAAGAATGCATATAATGCTAGTAAGTAGGCTTTTAAGAAAAGATTCCTATGTGTGTTTAAATTGCTCGTCTTTAAAACAACAAAGATGCAAACATAATAGTTTAGCAGGGATAAACATAAGGTCCGGTATAACATTGAAGAGTAGATAAGTACTTAGGCCCTTTACAATAACTTCTGACTAGAACAGAAGCTGAAACTTCAACTATTTATATAAAAGAAAATGTTCTAAAATGCTTACTATTGAGTCTATCTAGAAGTTTTAACTTTGGCATGACTATTAAAATCTCAGGTAATTAAAAAACAACTGCAAAAAATCCTTACTTGTAACAGTATTTAGGTAACATTCAAAAGGAAATAAAATGTGGAAAAACACATTTATATTACAATAATACATATTTTGTTGCATGAAAAATTATGAGTTACTTCTCATAAAAATCTCCACAGGAAATGGAATTTTATCCTGCATCAGTAATATCAGGAATCTGCTTAGATAGGTGATAGCAGAAAGTCAAAGCTGTGTTGAGACACTTTGCTTTTCCTTGGTAGGATACTTGTATAACACGTTGCTGCGGTTGGCCCTGAACATCAAGTGATCTCCTGCAACTTTTCACCAGGTAAAATGTTACACATTGGAGGTAGTTATGTTCTTTTGTTTTCATGGATGGTTACAGTTTTTACCTTCAATCCCACTACAGGCTTTCTGAGGATTATTTGTTAGTAACATAGTCATAAAATAATGTGCCTTTTTAAACCCACCCCAAAACTCACCTATAAGAATTCCCAAAAGACCCAAGAAAAAAAGAGTAATAAGTTCTAAAAGCTAAGATGGAACATCATTAAGAAAAGCTTCCATTTTTGGAGATGAAAATTAAGAATTTTTTACACTTAACCCAAAACTCTTCTTTATGTGTTGATTTGGGGATATACAAACAAACGCCAATGGCCAGGTTTTTCTTGTTGCAGAAACAAGGAAGGTAAGGAGGGCTATGTCTGTTCATGAAGAAGATGCTTGAGTATGAAGACTGCAGGGCTAGGCTCACACACAGCTGAAAGAAACAGTGACTCAGGGCTACCCTCATTCCTACAGAGAAGGTCTGTAAGCCACGTACTAACTACATCATTAGCAGCAATATGCCCATGATTACATCTGACTCCTCTCTATAACATCTTAGATAAAAGAGCTTGGAAATGTATGTACACAGACACGACACAAAGGTAAATTTTAAAATGTGAGCTTTTAGCTTTAACTTCTAAAGCTTACATTTAAAATGTTCAAATACAAATTTTCTTTTTCATATGTTTTCTAAACAGCTACAAATGAGAAAATTCTTGTAAAATATTTGGAGGCAGAAAAAGAATATAACAGAGAAATAATTTCAGAGGAAGGTACTTCCTTAATATATGTATATCCATCCAAAGACTTAACCAGCAAACATCTCTCTGAGCATGTGATACTTGTGAAGATTATTCAGTAAGAGTTTTCATACACTTAAGCAATCATACATATGCACCAAATAATTGAGCATAATAAATCTTTTATTTTTTTTGAGACAAAGTCTCACTATGTCACCCTGGGTAGAGTAACGTGGTGTCATAGCTCACAGCAGCCTCAAACTTTTGGGCTTAAAACAATTCTCTTGCCTCAGCCTCCCAAGTAGCTGGGACTACAGGCATCCGCCACAATGCCTGGCTATTTTTTCTTTATTGTTGCAGTTGTCATTGTTGTTTAGCAGGCCTGGGCCAGGTTTAAACCTGCCAGCCCTGGTGTACGTGTCTGGCGACCTAACTACTGAAATATGGGGACTGAGCCTGAGCATAATACATTTTAAATCAACAATTCTTATTACACAAGAACATTTTCTTCAAGATGATAAAAATGTGCTATACTTTCTGAAATGATTCAATATTATTAAAAGTTAAAAATAATAGCGCATAAAATAAATATTAGTTTTTTCATATCATTCTTCAGCCACTCATTTTAAATATTATTAAGAGTGGCTCATATTTACCAACAGGGTTTAGTACTTACTTATTAACCAATATATAGTGCTCATTTCTACATGTTGGGGCAGGGAAGGAGGAAGGGTAAGAGAAAGGCAATAAATTATTATTTTATTCAGAAATCATAACTTTAGTTTATCTGTTCATTCCTCAGAAAAGCAGCACCTTTGCCTAAAATGGTATATTGTTTTTTACTAATCTTGTTATATTTAATTTTTTGACTATCTTGAAAAATTTGGAACTTTGGAATGAAATTACAAGTCAAAGTTACAATTAAAACCTGAGTTCTAAGCAACAAGAGATATATAATAATACCATTCAGAGTGACAAGAAACTTACAAGCACATTCTGGATGGTGAGATGCGAATGTTCCTTTATTACTCCAACAAACAAAGACTTTCTGAGATTTTATGAAGGGATACATTTTATCCCTTCCCAAAACTAATGTTAACAATTAATATTAACTAATATGAACAATTTCACTATGTAGTTACTATGGAGTTAATACAGATGCTGAGATTCAAATACGTTACACCAAGAAACATGGTAACCTCTAGAAATCACCAATCTAAATATATGATGCTTTGTCAAAGGAAAATAACGAGAACAGGGCTGAAATCATTGCATTCTTCCATGATTTAAAAACTACTATTCCTATATTTGAAAATGCATTAGCTTAAAAGCTTTTTGGCAATCCCTTGCTTCTTCATTAGATATGTGAAAAAGCAATGGATCTCACAGGACAAGTTTTTACTGGCTATTTCACTATCTTCATGTTTCATAGTACCTCACAACAAACCCCACAGTTTCCCCAGAAATATTTTACAAAGAGCCTGACCACTGTGAACTTACTCCAGACTCAGACCCCCATATTCCTGCACGGGGGAGTCTGGAAAAGTCTCTGCTCTGAGATCCTGAGTATAACCTAAACACAGTCATTAAAAAAAAAAAAAGCAAGCATTACATTGTATTCGGATTATTACACAGAAGCCAAGTGCATTTATTTTCTATAAATTACTGGAATACGATTCTCCAGTTCGGGTCCATAAGAGAAGCTCATTATGTATACAGGTATACATTTGGGGAAAAGAAATACAGCAATTCTGACTAAATACGGTGAAAAGCCCAGCCAGCTGAAGGGCTCCTCTGCCTGTTTGTGCTCACGGTCAGCTGTGTTTGGTCTCATTCAGGGCTCTAAGGACTTTTCAGGAGATTCGTGTTTCACCATACACTTCTTGGTTATATGCAGTACACGGTTCATCCACATAGCTAAGGAAAAGCACTTTCCAGCATGTGAATTAGCTTGTTTGATCATGGGTTGCTGTGACATATATAGACTCTTCTGACTTCTGAGGTCAAAGAGCTCTCCTCCACTCATGAGACTATTTTATATCTAGCAGAAGCTTAAGATATAGACTCACTCAAATATGCAAATTTAACCACCAGAGACAAGTAAATTATGCAACATGATGTACATTCCCTTTTAGCTGGAAAAAATGTACAAACACTATACAGTTCCAGTTCAGAGAGCTATACTTGCACCAAGTTGAGATGCACTCAACACAAGTTGCAATGTAATATGTGTGATGGTACAGAGTGGATTCAGTTTTGAAGAGTTGTTTTCAATACTTGAAGAGGTTTTCCATTTTAATACTTTTATATGCCTTTTTTCATTGTGTTTTTACATTTTTTTCTCCCCAAATTACCAAACTTACATTAGATCTTCAGGAAATATCTACATCACTATTTTATGAATACTTTATTCATATTTTAGACTTACATATAATAATCAATAACAGTTTTAGAAATTCTACTTAAGCTTAAATCACACACAAATCTAATTTTTCAGTGGAAGGTCCTATTTCCTAACATATGTTATTTACATTATAGTAATTCCACTTATAAACACTAGCTGGATAAATTTCATTTAATTCACATATTATAGACTATATAGCTCTACGCCTTACGATATCACTGTATTTCGCTATTACTTTTACTGGACACCCTAAAACGGCAAATCACATTATTGAACAACTTGATGGGGTTATTGTCTTTGTATAACAAACATTTAAATTCACTCCAGGTTTATCTTTGAAGTATGGATTCTAGCATTTCTGAAGTAAACAAAAGAAATATCACCTTTCAAATTTAGCATCAAATTTTGTAAAACAGAATTATTAAAGTAAAATAAGATTTCTATGGCTTATGATATACTAAATGAAGCCAGAGATACCACTGAATGAAATCACTGATTATAAGTTTTTCTGTTAAATTTAATTTCTATACTTTAACAATATTCAGTAATAGTGACCTATATAATGAAAATAAAGCAGCATATACAAAAATGTCCTCATTTGTAGCATTTGTAAATATGCTTTGGAAAACCATTAAGGAATTTTGGTAGCAGAGGTTCATTACCAAATGCACAATAATCAAATTCAGCCATGACATCTTTCAAAATTTTTGCCAAAAGCAACCTTCTACTAAATTCACATAGGTTTTGATGAGACAGTAAGCTAGTCTAGAGGAGGACACCACCCTGCTTCTTGACAGCACCCTACATTTGTCTCCCAGTTTCTCACTCAACCCCATTGCAAATAGGTTGGAGATAATGGGCACTTTCTTGATAATTTGCTGTGTAGGAAAATATGTTCTTTGGCAGCCAATATAAATGTTGATTTACAGACCAGCCAATAAAGAGTGCTAAACTGCAAAACATTCGCTGTTCAATTTCTCACAGATTTGGATGAAGACAACTCTTAATCTCACTGTCACCAAATAACACACTACTACTATAAAAGTCAAGATATGCGATATATTTCACCTGTGTTTGGTATGCAGCTGCTATTTAATCTTTTCTATATTTGAGAAGTTTATAGTATTCACATTAACATTACTAATAATGATGAATAGCACCAGGCAAACATCTGGACCCATGTTTCATAGTGAAACTAATCAAACTCCTCATTTACTTAAACGCTTAAAAGCAATGCATTCCCACTGAAACTAAGGAATCTATAAAGTTAGCAAAGACAAGTGGTACGTTATTGCAAACACCAGTAAAATTTAGTTTATGAGTAGGTTTAAGAGATCATGTTTAAAGAAAATAGTTTCAAGCTGGAAGCAAGATACACTGTTTTAAAAACAAAAATAGCACAGGAAAAATGGTGTATATTCTGGCCATTTCATTTAACGTAGCTTTTTCAAATATAATCTAGTCTATAGAGCACTCAAACTAGTCTATAGAGCAATCCAAATTAGGGGGAAAAAAGCAAAGCAATACTTATCCTTGCAAAAAGGGCCTATACTCAAAGGAACAACTGAATAAAACTGAGATATCTGCAGTAAAGTTTTACCTTCTCCTCAAAATGTCTGAGATGGACTCAGTGTAACACTGTCTTCCAAGAAAAGACAAAGTGATCAATGCAAGAACACATCAGGCTGCCTTGGACAGGCCAATCAATGCAAGAAAGAACCTTGCCCAGGGCCTTATGCAAATAGAACCACGTCTGGCATTGAGGGGGGAACATGCGCAATAGATCAATTGGGTCTGAACTTCACACTCTGTCAGCTTCAGACAGTAAATACGACACACTGACCAACATCTCAAACTTCCCTCAAATTCTTAAAATTTTTAATAGCTACTTAAAAACTCTTTCTGGGATCTGGAATGCTGCAAATTAGAAGAAAACATCATGGGAGAAATACTCAGCATTTCTTTTAAGATTGTGCAAATAAAATTCTGATTTCTTAAAATTTCTTGGCGTAGCTGAATTTTCCTGGTATTTCAGAAGGTTAAGTTTTAGGCAGATTTATATTCATGAATAGGAAATAAAAAATCCAAAAGGAACTCATACGGTTTTAGGTAGTTTTTGTACAAGGAATAAAATGAAAACATCATAGACGAAATAATGCAAGATGTAAAATTATAGTCATCATTCTCAGATAAAAGCTCACCCCCATCACCAAAGATTATTCTCCATAGTGGTTAACTTCTTGATGTAGAAATCATTTTTCTTTTAATGTCTGTATCTCCAAGAATCACTCTAAATTCTTATTAAAATGTTTAATAACCTTAAGAGCTAGTTATTACACAATGTTAGTATACAGAATTCTCTCCCATGTCAAACAGTCTTAAAGGCTACACTAAAATATTCCATTATTAGATCTTTAAGGGAAGAGTTGAGAGCAAAATCATTCCCTAAATATTTTTTAATTTTTTTAAATCAACTGTTTCTTAGAAACTTCATGTTTAAAAACTTTCTTAAGTTAAAAAGTGAAAATAATATTTTAAATAGGAATTACAATCCCAGCAAATTCAATATCAATACTACCAAGCAAATAAGAAAACTCTAAATATACAGGGTGTCTACAGTTTGTGTGCAGCTTAAGTTAAACTGCACACCAAGTTCATGGACACCCTGTGTGTTAGTACACATTTATCTTAATTGTATTCTACTCTGGAATTTTAAATTTGAAAGTTTAGCTGCAAATGAATTTTCATTCAGCATGTAGCAAATGTTTCAAATATTAAAAATAAATCACATGATTCTTCTATTAGCTATTGTTGGCAAACATATTAAGTATGAAAATCAGTCATCTATTATAAAGTTCACTATTTGGAGCTGTCTACCTCGCTGCTGAAAGCACACAGACATCTTAAAACACTAATTTAACAGCCAGTGGAAAGAAATAGAAGACTGTGCAGGGTAAACCAAGTCACTTTTTATTTTTCACATTTCTAGTGCTTTCTACATTGGTAAGATTTTAAGTTTCAATTTAATCTAATGTGATTTTTTTCTCCTAAGGCATAACTAAATAACATAGCATCCACTTGTTTGATCCTCTTTACTTAGATTTAAAGTTTTATAAAAACTTTACTATTTTACATGGGGAGAGCATAGAGAGAAAGAATCAAAGTAAAGTAACTTTTCAAGCATGGGACATCAGATAACTGCTGATAATAAATCGGAAAGGCATGAAGTAGCAGCTTAATTATAGGAACTCAAATGTTTCCCTTTTTTCCAATTTTAATTTCAAATATGAGAATTTTGAGTAGTCTGTATTCACAGAGAAACTTCAATTTACAGTAAGTAAAACACAAAGGACCAAGTGATATGCTTTCACTTTTATTACACTATTTAAATCATATTTTCTACAATATGTAGGAAGAAAATGAAGACAAACAATTTTAGAGCATTACCATCTCATATTTGATGTGTTGACATTGTGATAAGCACTGAATAAAGAAATTCTATCCTTCTTGATATAAATTTGAACAATATGTGTGTTTCTTGCTTTTAAAAGCATATTTTCAATTTGAAAGGTAGATACCAGATATGATGTTTAGTTTGCCAAAGAATTTTGTGCTTTAAAAATATAAGGCAGAATTTCTTTAAATGAAGAGTTTCTGTGTTAATTTAAAAATATCCTAATTTATTGGAAATTTACTTTTGTACAGTTTTTTTAAAAAACCTATTGGAAGGAAGAAGGTGTCACAGATAAATTCACTGATACTGAGACTAGGCTGACTTGTATTTCTATATTGGTTCTAACCCTTGTGCAACCTTAGACAAGTTCCTCAGCCTTTCTGAGTCTCTTATCTGTAAACCAAGGCTCATAACACCTACCTCACACGGTTAAACGTGGGTCCCACAATGCCTTGTTAGGTAATGTTCAGGACCCGATGTGTGGTATCCTGACCTAGTGCTCTCTTTTGAGTGGTATAGTGGTATGAACTTGGGCTCTGGAGTTAGAAAGCTGGGATTTAAATTCTGGCTTCATCAATTATAAAGGTATGTTAATTAATATTTCTATGTGAGTCTCCTTGTATGTAGCAGAAGATAATAATAACATTTACATTGTACAGTTGTTTTGACATTATGAGTTAATATTCACAAAGTACTCACAACAATGCCTAGAGTGCGATGTCATGTGGTTATTACTTATGGGCATAACTTGTAGACATGGATGACACGAGGGAGCAAGTGCTGCCTGCAGACACTGCCGCAGTGAACTGTGAAAGGCCCGTTCTACTCAGTTGATGGAGAAGACGGTAATCTACGTCTAGCATGGAGGGAAGCGCAGAGAAGAGCTGAACGGGGGTGTGGCCAAAGGGGACCCACTCTTTACAGAGCCTCATGAAGTATTTTCAATTTTTTCTGCTTAAACTAAATTTCCACAACAACACATCAAAACAAACTCAAAATTTAAATATGCACGATTGGGGATTATCTGTTATTTAAAATTTTCCACACTTTCTTTTGTCAAGAATTGATTAAAATTGAAAGCTTTACTTGGAAGGCACAAAAGAATAAGAAGCAAAGAGAGAACAAAAACTAAATCATCACAGAATTTAACAGAGATGTAGACCTGTATCCTGAAATACATGGAAAACTAGGAGGTTGTTTTAGGGATAAAAGTTACCAGCATTAGTATTAATACTGTATTATATTGTTTAGTTTTCATAGGTGCTTAATAAGATGGAAAATAAACAAAAAGTCAACTGGAACAATCAAGTGAGAAGTCCTACTTCTCAAGGAGAAAAATATGCAGGTTGTTCCAAAAGCTGCCCCTGATGCTAACTGTACATTTACACATCATCTATTACAAAATTTTACAAAATATTTACAAAGTAAATATTTGTATTTCCTATGTGTTGGCCACCTTTCTATAAAATTTGGTAATGAATATTTTGTAAATAAAGATATACTTAGCTACAACTTCCCCATTTTCCCTATGTATGGGGACTTCAGGGCCCACTTTTGGGAAACCCTGCATTTCAATGATTTTTATCTGTAAAGTGGAGATATAACAGTACTCTCCTCAGGAAGCTGGATGGGCTTTAAATGAGAAAAAGTGTGTAGACTGTTATTCAGACCCTGTGCGTACTCTGTATGGTCTGGGTGGGAAGGTGCTGCTGCTGTCTGCTGATCTGCACAGACACTGCTATGAATTGCTTAGAATTGTTCTTGACCCAGCCCTGTCTTAGGCCCTCATGGCTAGCTGACAGATTATATGGAGTCTATAAGGACAGCAAGACAGAGCTCTAGAGAAGGAGAGAGAACTCTTTTTGTTTGTTTGTTTGTTTTTGATTTTTTGAGACACAGAGTCTCACTCTGTCACTCTGGGTAGAGTGCTATGGCATCACAACTCACAGCAAACTCCTGGGCTCAAGTGATTCTCTTGACTCAGCCTCGAAAGTAGCTGGGACTACAGGTGCCCGCCAGAATGCCCAGCTAATTTTTCTACTTTTAGTAGAGATGGGGTCTTGTTGCTCAGGCTGGTCTCATACTCCTGAGCTCAAGCAACCCACCCACCTCGGCTTCCCAGAGTTCTAGAGAGTAAGAGATCTCTTAACACAGCCATAAAATAAGAAAGTCTATTGTAAGATCTTGAAGAAAACACAAATGCTGCCAAATGTTAAAGTTAAAATGTACTAAAGAAAGAAAAAAAATAAAATGTACTAAAGATATTTAATACATTATAACATATGTAATGTTTAGCCACAATGTAAAATGTACTTATTATTTGGATAAATGCCCTAAAAATGTGCAATAGGAAGCAAAACTGAACACTTGAAGTGGTAACTGAAATAGGAGGAAGAAACTTTCATTACACTATTAATGATATCAGGACTGGAAATTTTTTCTTAGGTAAATTGAGCAGTTGACACAATAAAGGCAATTCAAAGGCCAGTGATCCCACATGATTGTATTATTACAATTTACAGGGCATCATTTTACAGAGACAGTCAAGATTTCTTTGTTGTTAGCAGACAGGCTTTTAGAAACTTCCAGAAAATCAACATTTATAATCAAAAGAATCTATTGATGTCTTGCAACTGAAGAGAAGATGGAGAATTTCCACAGTAGGGAATTGCTGAATGTGTTTTACCTTACCACCTAGTGCCTCTCCTTTAAAAAGATAAGAATCAGGCTTTTCTTCTAATCCAAATGTCTCACCATTGTAGTAAAGAAATTTGAAGATAAGATGTTAGAAGTTAGATAATTGAGATTTATGGATATTAGAAACAAGAATTCTTTTTAATCATGATTCAATTACAAATTGTTACTGAAACACTAAATATTTATTTGTATTTTAATGATGAGAAAAATTCAAATAAAATATGAAAAACTAAGAAGAAATCTAAGCACACTAATCTTATGGACTTAGCTTGTTTTCCTCCTGTCCCCAAATTCTCATGTTGAAACTCAACGCTGATGAGATGGGATTAGGAGGTGAGGCCTTTGGGGAGGTGATTAGGTTTAGGTGAGGTCAGGAAGGTAGAACCTCCCATGATAGGATTAGCATCCTTATAAAAAGAGGAGGAGACTGCATTTGGGGCTCTTGGTTTTTACACATGCATCTCCCTCATGCCCTCCCCACCCTCACTGCTGCTCTGTGAGCTGCTCAGAACGGGAAAGACCTCAGCCATGCTGTGCCTGATCTGGGACTTCCCAGACTCCAGAACTGGGAGAAATCCATGTTTGTTGTTTAAGTCCTCCACCAAAGGTATTTTTGTTTTAGCAGTGCAAACTGAGACAGGAATCGCTACCAACATGTGTGCTGCTGCTGTACCCAACAATGAGAAGAGGGCTGTGGGTCTGGGTGATGAGTAGAGGAGGATTCTGAAGTGCATGGTAGAAAATGTCAAGATTGCCTCCAAAAGGATCTCAAAGGCAACAGTGAAGACAGCACAGTGAAGAAAGACAAGAGCTGTAGAAAAAGTCTCCATCTTCTCAGAGAATATATAAATAATCATGTAGAAATATGAACCTTAGGGGCAATTCTAATTAGGTATCAGATGGAAATAAACATCTCATTGGACAATACAGACAAAGGCAATCCTTGAGATGAAGTGGCAAAGAATTTGGCAGAAACGTGTTTGTGTCTAATGTTCTGTGGAAGGTAGAACTCATTAGCAACACAATGGAACATTTAGCTAAGGAGATTTCTAAGTCATGTGTTGGAGGAACAGCTTGGTTCCTCCTGACTGCTCATCACAAAATGTGAGAAGAGCAAAGTGAGGAAGAAATTGTTAAGCAGCAAGCACACACATCATACAGATTAAGAAAATCCCATGCCTACCTACATTGCAAAAAACAAGGAATCATGCTCTAGAGAGAGCACTAGGGTGTGGCCGAGCAGACATTCAATGAGATTAGTATGAGTGTGAACCCCAAACGTAGTCAGCCACTCAAGGAGGAAAGGGAAAGGAGAGGGACAGAACACAGGAGGGTTGTCAGAATTCACAGATGCTACAGGACAAGACAATAAAGCTACTCAGCTCTGAACTTACTCTATTCATCAAGAAAGGGGAAGCATGGCCCTGAAACCCATTCAGAAATCATCAGGGCCACCACTACGGTTTCCACAAGGCAGCTGGCAGAGTTAAGGCACGGGTGGGCCTCTGGAGAGAGTCAGTGTGAGAAGCGACCTCCTGGGAACACTGCCATCAAGTCGGCCTGGGGCTCAGAGCACCCAGCTATGGAGGATTATGCTAAAGCCTAAAGATTCCTGGGATTTGCCCTTAATAGATTGGGACTTCCTTTGGACCCATAACCCCTTCTAAGGTAACCCCTTCTATTTCTCCCTTTTGGGATGGAAACGTCTGTCCTGTGTCTGTCCCACCACTGTAATTTGGAAGCACACACCTGTTTGCTTTCACAGGTCCACAGCTTGAGAGGAATTTTGTTTCAAGGTAAATTGCCCTTTTATTATCATCCATATCCGACTTAGATGATATTTAGATGGGACTCTAGATTTAGAGGTAATGTTGGAAAGAGTTAATACTTTGGGGGTTATTCTGCCTGGATGCTGTGGCAGACACCTGCAGTCCTGAATATTTGGGAAGCTGAGGCAGGAGGATTACTTGAGGTCAGGAGTTCAAAGTCAGTCTTGGCAACACAGCAAGACTCCAACTCAAAGTGAAGGTGAAAAACAAAAAGAATAAAGGTATTTTCTATGCAAAAAAACTACAAAGAACAAAAAACCCCCAAAAGAATGAAGGTATTTTGCATGTGAGAAGGACATGAATTTTGGGGGGCCAAGAGTAGAATACTGTAAACTACATGTTTGTTTCTCCCTAAAATTCATATGATTGAAACCCTAACCCCCACAGTGATGTTAGGAAGTAGGGCCTTTGGGAGGTAATGGGTTTTAGATGAGCTCATGAAGACGCCAGCCCCAGGATGGGATTAGGGCTGTTGTAGGAGAGGAGTCTGGCAGGTGCTATGGCTCCCATCAGGGCGCTCTGTACCCTGTAAGGACACAGCAAGGCACTGGCTACAAGCCAGGAGGTATGTATGCCCTCACCAGAGCCTGGGTCTGCCAGTCTCCAAACTGTGAGGTCTACAATGTCTGTTCTTTAGGTCATCCAGTAGTCTACAGCAGTTTTGTTACAGGAGTACAAAATGGCCAAGATAATTAATAAACTAGTTTCCAAAGGATATGAGACTTACTCAAATTAATCATAGAAAACTTAACTGAAGTTTAGGGTTCGGATTAGGTTCGGCTATTTTCTGTAATTAGAAATTTCCCTTATCTTCTAGGTTGAATTCCTAACCAATTTCCACTAATGCTGCTTCCAAGGTTCCAAAATTTCAGGGCCATAGAATATACATTTTGCATACAGAAGAAAACTGACTCTAAGTGTCCCTTATCTTTCATCTTAAATGATCAACTTTGTTTTCCTGTCTGTCATTCTTGTTCTATCTTATGGCTCTACTGCATGTTTTAGACCCTACTTTCTTCATTCTGACCCAGTGTCACATGACCTGACATCTGGTCCTGATTATTTATTTATATAAAAATCCAGGCTCCCCAACTATTTATTGAGTATATACTTATTATATGTTTAGCCAGGCTAGGCAGCATGATAGCAATGATGAAAATATTAGATTATTCATTTTCTTTTCTTTTATTAAATCATGTACACATAGATCATGAGTACATTTATGCATATGTAGGGTACAATGTGCTGATTTTTTTATACAATCCGACGTGGTTACATCAAACCAATCAACCTAGCTTTCGCCTCATTTACTTGATTATTGTGTTAAGACATTTATGTTCTACACTTGACAGATTTGACTTGTACCCTTGTAATATGCTCCATAGGTGTGGTCCCGCCTTTTACCCTCCCTCTCTCAAACCAGCCCCCTCCTCTCCCGTCCCACTCCATTTCTCTCCTTCATCCTATAGTTGTGTTCTATGTTTCATAAGAAAGTGTGAGTAAATATTGTTTATTTTCTACTAGTTAAAGAAAGAATTCTGAGGTGACTTCAAGCAAAAGACAACTAGATACATTAGGACACTGAGTAAGAGACTGAGAAGAGACTGCGGCTGAGAAAGATCCCTGAAATGGGAAACTAACCATAGTTTTGGATTTCCAGGAGACAAAGAAATACACATTGTATAGTTTTTATCTTCTGACAAAAAAATATGTCAGTTCATCAACATAAACAATTTATCCTATTTACTGTATGGATCTTTAAGAAGTTAACACAATGTCCTTTTAGCTCCCTTCCCAATTATCCTTATATAGTACTCTTTGTTTAAATGTTTCCTGTTTAGACTATAAAATTCATGTGTTTTAATGTTTCCACAGTATTTGTAAATACTGGGCATTTTTAATTCAATTGATGAAGAGCTTTAATAGCAATTTTCTAAACCATTTCTTGTCTTGAGGGCATAATATTCAATCCTAACTCCAAGAAAATTTTCAATTGGCTTTCTTATAATCTAAGTACACTCAGTGAAATAGTGTTGAAAATCTGTGTATGCAAGGAGAACTGACATATATGAAGAGATTAAAAGTTTCCAACTCTGAAAGTTATGGTTACAGAGGACTGGAAGAGTATCTTTTCTTTTTTGTTTTTAATCTGAGCTCAAAGAGGTGTCAGAACCATAGCATCACAATCTTGAGTGTAAGAAAAGGAAAAATAATAGCCCTCCCTCTCCACCTCCTTTATTGCCACAGAAACCTAAGAACCAGCATACCAAATACAAGCACTGGTATCTAACTGCTTAGAATGCAACATTCTACTGCAGTCTGCTCTGATCGAACCCATGTAATGGGACTTCTGCCTTGATTCCTCACTCCATGGTCCTCCTGATGTTTACGCCTGCTACTTTCTTTCTTAGGAAGTCTCTTTGTTTCTCAGGAAAGGATTCCATTTCTGAATTACCAGGCCATGGGTGAAGCCTTAAATCTTACACTGTAATCCTCCCTCAGTGCTAAATCCTATAATTTTTTTTTCTTCAATAAGAGAAAGATGTGGTGCAGTGGGGGAGAATAGGTGCACTTAGAAACAACTATTATATTCTGTTTGCTCAGTCATCACCCATTGCTTTGATTTCCATTCTCTAGAACCAAATATGTTTCCTGATTCAAACCTGAGCTTACCATGCTCTACAGATACCAGTCTAAAGACAGCTCTCGAGTTAGTCCCTCCAAAGCTAACATCTACAGCTTTATTAGCTCCTCTTGAAACCATCCTGAACTTTAGTCGTAAGACCTTTGCCCAGATCTGGTTTCCATCTTGTTCCCTCAAGCTTTACCTTAACATAAATCTAGTATACTTTAAGTCTTGAGTATAAGTGGCTCCCTTGAGATAATTCAATAAATTATTTTAGTGAGGATTATTCAAAGTAGAAGTTAAACTAGTTTTGATTGCAAAATTTTCTGTCCTCTGGAAGCCCTCTTCAATTTGAGATACCAAATCAGGTTATCGCTGTGGCTGGGAATTTTGTTTAGGGAAGGGCTTATAATGAGTGATCCTCATAAGGCTATAGGAACAGTAAAAACAGCCCCAAAGGTGTTTTCCTACAATACTTCTTATGAAAGGCTTAAAACAGTCAATCATACTCTCATATTTGCAGTAAAATACAAAATCTCTCCTTAAGATCTTTTATAAAACCAATGGAAAATGTATTTCTACACAATTTATATTTAACAAATACATCAATTCCTCTGACTTCTTAACTTAACATGTTACTGTGTTAATTTCACCAAGCTGTCCTCAGTTTCCTCCTCTCCTGTTGAACCAAGAGATAGAGTGCAGGGAAGGCAGTTGGGCTGGAAGGCAGCCCATTATGTGGACATTAAAAAACCTCTTCCAAAGTTATTCTAAAGGAATAAAACAGGTCCTTCATTTTACCAAAATGTTCCTATTAAATTTAGTGAAACTTTTCTCCATTTCAGCAGCCTTCTAGACAACCTACTCTTGGTATGCCTGAGACATATAAATATTAAGGATCACACTAGGTTCTTAGGGGAAGTGATCTATCAGGAAGGAAAACAATCACAACTAACCTCATACTTAATGGTGAAACACTGAATGCTTTTCCCTTAAAATTGGGAACAACATAAGAGTGTCCACTCTAGCCACTTCTATCTAACCTAGAAGTTCTAGCTAGGTTAATGGCAAACATGGCAATTTGGCAAATACCAAAAATTAATTAATTGATTAAATAAAATCCAGATTGGAAAGAAGTAAAACTATCTATGTTCGCAGATGATATAATCTTGAAAATAGAAAATCCTAAGGAAACCATCAAAACTACTAAAATTAATAAATGAGTTCAGAAAAGTTGCAGTTAAGATCAATATGTACAAATTGTGTTTCTATGTACTAGTAATGCCATAACCTGAAAATGAAATTTAAAAAAATTTCACTTAGAATAGCATCAAAAAGAATAAAATACTTAGGAACAAATTTAACAGAAGTGTAAGATTTTATACTGAAAGCAAGGCATTTTTGAAGATCTTAAAAAAAGGAAAGAAAGCTCATATTCATTTATTAGAAGACTTCAATTATCAAGGTCTCAATATTCCCCAAATTGATGTACAAAATTAGTAAATCCTAATAATCCTTTTCTTACAGAAATTAACAAATTGATCCCCCAAATTAATATGGAAATACAAAGGTCATAGAATAGCCAAACCAATTTTATGGGGAAAAAGAAAACAAACCAACTTGGAGGATCTATCTCCTGATATTCAAAATGTCCTACCAAGCCCCAGTAATCAAGCCAGCGTGGTGCATATTGATATGAGGATAGGCACAAACAATAGAATTCAGAGTCCAGAACAAACCTTCACAGTTTACCATCAATTGATTTCAACAAGGGTGCTAAGATAAACTGAAGGGGAACAAGTCTTTTTCAAGACTTTTTAGTGGTGCCAGGACCACTAAACATCCGCATTCAAAACAATTCAACTGCACTCTTACTTCACATACTATACAAAAACTGGCTCAAGTGACAAAAATAAAAACTCAAGAAATTGAACTATATCAAAACTAAAACTTCTATACAATGAAGAACATCATCAAGAATGTGAATCAGTGACCCAGAGAATTGGAGAATATATTGATGAGGGGTTTACACCCAGAATATAAAAAGAACTGTTAAAAATCAACATTGAAATAGCAACCCAATTTTAAAAATGGGCAAATGATTTGATTTTGCCAAAAAAGGCTTACTATCATTTGTCATTAGAAAAATGACAAAAAACTGCAGTGAGATACCACTTCATCCCCAGTAGGATAGATGAAATAGGAAAGACAGATGGTAACAAGTGCTGGTGTGGTCTTGGAACAGGGGAACCCTTGTGCTTTGCTGGGAGAGTAGGGAGTCATGGATAATAGGTATGGGATTTCAAATTTTTTTTTTTTTTAACAGAGTCTCACTTTATCACCCTTGGTAGAGTGCTGTGGCATCACAGCTCACAATAATCTCCAGCTCTTGGGCTTAGGCGATTCTCTTGCCTTAGCCTCGTGAGTAGCTGCACTACAGGCGCCCGCTACAATACCCGGCTATTTTTTTGTTGCAGTTTGGCCAGAGCCAGTTCAAACCCACCACCCTCAGTATGTGGGGCCACAAGCACCGGCTGAGTATGGGATTTCTTTTGAGGTAATGACAATGTTCTAAAATTAAACAATAGTGATGGTTTCACAACTCTATAAATATGCTGAAATCCATTGAATTATGCACTTTAGTTTATTTTCCTGATGTACTTGAAAACTATACTTAGGAGAGAGTCACAGAGATGCAATCATTTGGTCTGACTGAGAGCTGGGATACCAGTAGAGAGGAGATTGTGAGAGACAAGGATAAAACTGTCTAATCATATGAAAGACGTGATTAGGCAGAATTCCGAAATTAGTCAATATTTAAATGGAGAGTAAGTGGAATTAATGTTTAGAAAACAGTTTTTGTTAAGGCTTAAACTCTATTTGTCAACTAACTATGCAAATATTTTAAAGTACGCATGTTGTTGTAATATATGGGGTTTTCCATCTTGAAAGGAATAAGAGAAATATTAGATTTTACCTTTAAGTTGTTCCTGGATTATTTAGGTAAAACATGACTTGGAGATAAAACATCACTTTAAAACAAAACTATTCATAAGTAGTACGTTACTTTGTAGTTGTGTGACAAATGGCAACTTATTTTTACTAAATTAGCTTATTATGACTTGATTTTTCTTCTTCTTGCCTCCCTTCTTGCAGCCCAACTTTCAGCTAGTCTCATTGATCACATTAAGCAGATAGCCTATCAACAGTCAATTTACTTTGTTCTTCACAAACAAAATGTAAATGATACTTCTTTAAGGTTGGCTAATGTCACTAATGGTAAAAGTTAATTATTTTGTTCCATTCCATTTTTACTTTAGTGTAACTCCAAATGATGCTGCAAGCAATTTAAAAAGATCTATGGAGAGTAGAGTGAGGTTGAGTGTCCTCCGTACAGTTATGTCCCAAAACTAGTCTCTATCAGCTAGCTGCTGAAGGGCAGCTTAGGCTGCCTGGAGGCCAGGGAACCCAGCATGGAACAATGGCAGGAAAATAGAGTGCCCTTCATTCCTTAATTCACATGCAAGTGAGGTGCCAATCAAGTGCTGACAAGCATGGAGAGACTAAAATCAAAAGTGGGTAGAGATACACTTTCAAAAGGAGCTGTTTTCACACATTTCTGAGGAATGTTTTTAATGGTGGTTGTGAACATGCCACACTAATAACATGGAAAGGAAATGAAAGTAATAAGAAAAATACTAATTTTATATCAGCTGAGATGACTCAATAAACTAATGAAAATGCTTATTAAAATTATTCATGTTATATAAAAAATATTAACACTCTTATATTGGCTGAAGGAAGAAACATCAATGTACACTGATTTATTGAGCACTGCAAACAGGGAAGGCAAGTTGTGCTGGGATCAGGAAGTGGGCACTGACAAGGAAGTCCTGCTCATTTGCAAATGAAAAAAAATTCTTTTTAAGGTTACTGGATTTGGCCAAATTGATCACCTGCAAGAGATGAGCAAAGCACTGGGAAACGGCCAACAACAGAAGCAATGGGATCGCTTCATCAAAGTGGCTGGAGAAAGAGATAATGAAAAAGATCAAAAACTGCGTTGTTTTTCAATGACAGTTAATTTTCAAAAAAATGAACTGAATTTTTAACAACTACTATAAAGCAAAAGTAAGAGCATTAGTTGTAGATGTCTTTCCAAGTGAATTTGGTAAGTGCATTCTAATTACTATTACTAATTCTATCAAGTAAAAACAAACTTCCTAAGACAGCAAGTTATGGCTTGGTAAATGATAGTTTTATAATTGTAACTTTACATATTATTTTGAATACAGAGAAAAGATAACACAGGCAGAAATGTTGACTTTAAAAGTTCACTATGAATTCCTAAGATAAATAGTACTTGCCTTTTGTCTCTAATGACCGAAACCTGGAATTGAAACCAGTGTTGTCTTATCAACATCTATTTTTACTAGGAATACAGAAAGTTTAGAGAATTGGAAATTTGAGTTGTTACCACACAATGAGATAAAAGCAGTGAAAAGAATACTTTGAATATTACTTTTCTCCTTATTATAGTGAAGTGTATACTCTTTTTATGGAGTTAGATCTGGTTAAGTTCTGAGATTTACAACCACAATATGAACACTGGTTTTGAAAATAAATCTGACTAGAAGATATTCTTCAGGAGAAATTCAATACTTTAAGCTAGGATATAATTATAAATTATGGTCTTTTTTCAAAACAATCAGGTAAATATTAAAGCTCTACAACTATTCTATGCTCTAAGTTTAAAACTAATTTCTCTTCATGTACTGATTAGCAGCACAATTCATTTTAAACTACAATTATATTCAATTTTAGTTTTAATAAATGGCAAGATACTTTTCATCTGATACCTGTCATTCAGACAGTAAGAACTATTAAGTAATTGCACTTACTAGTGAAACTATACTTGCTAGCAAGTTTACATTTAACATAAATTTTCTTGTAATTTATGACCTAAAGAAGAATTTGAACACGTATAATAGTGGTAGAAAACAATTTTCTACGCATTCAAACATGATGCTATAAACTAAGACTGTTTCCTAAGAAATGTGTGTGTTGAGTCTTTAGGAGTAAAATTTTATAATTCACTGAAAATTCACTGACTCCAAAGGATTTAGTATTTGATGTATATAGTGTGCTACCAAAACAAGAAACTAAACTATAATTTAAGATTTATATATCCACAATTCACTTCCTTGAAAGGTTGCTATCCAAATTTTGAATGTATGTAAAACAATTTCATATATAATACTTATGTTAAAAATCCTGACAGGATGTTTGCCAATATTTTAAATACCATGACTTTGTCGCCTTAGAATACTGGTGAGCATAGGAAAAAATATTTCAATGTTTATTGCTTCTTTAATAATGCTATCTTTTAAAAAGCCTCTTGAAATAGAAACATTGTAAAGTTAAATACTGTTTTTATCAAATTTGTTAAAACTTAATGTAAAATTCATCAATGTACATTGTTATTTACTTAAAGGGATCCATTTTATTAGCTCCCCTTTCTTCATTTGCCACCAGCTGTACACTTCCATTACATAACTCAATCAAACTTATTCCACAAAAAGTAGAAAATGTAAGAGATTGGATTAATCACCATTAATATTCTAAAATCTCAACTACATATATTACATTAAATAGACTTCTCAGCCCTGGCGCTGCCTGACAGATATGTGATGTGCCAGGGTCATATTCTATTCCTCCTCCCACGCGCCCCCTGCAGAGACAGCAGACTACAGAAGCTGACCCTTACTGAGACCATCTTGTCTCTCTGACAAAGCTCCTTTTTAACTTCTTACTTACTGGTTACTTCCTGTGATGGAGAAAAACTTTAGCTCAGCTTGTGATAATTTCACAGGCCCTGAGGACCCTGACCCTAATAGCCTCAAGGTCAGAAGTCAAGTCCTGTTCTGAAACATCTGTGTGCTTTATATTAAAGTGGAACAAAAGTAGAGAAATATTCACCAGTGTGTGACAAGAAGGACGGGCAAAACAGGACCGACATTCTGGTCATCTGTTAATCCTGGCATCTTAAGTTCATTTTTAAAACTGCCCAAAATACACTTAAACTCCAATGTTGTCCATTTTTTTTTATAAAATGTCTTTTTTTTCTTCTTTTTTTTATTGTCTTTATTATTAAATCATAGCTGTGTACAATAGTGCAATCAAGGGGTACAATGTGTTGGTTTCATATACAATCTGAACTACTTTCATCAAACTGATTAACAAAGCCTTCCTGGCATTTTCTCAGTTATTATATGAAGACATTTATATTCTGCATTTAGTAAGGTCTTAAAGTAAAAAAAATGGGAGTATATGTTTTACAGAACTCTAAAATTTGATTAGCCTTGCAGGATTGCAGACACATTTTAAGTTATTCTACAAGTCAGGAAATTTCATGTCTTAAGTAATTTAGCAGCTTACAAAGAAAAAAATAAGCTATTTATAACTATATCTATGGAGATATATATACATAGCTAGCTATATATCTATATTTGTAGGGATTAAAAAAATTATTTAAAAAAACAACATTTGTATTTTAAAAAGTACATCATACTAGTGTGTTGAAGAGCTATCTTAAGATACCCATGATATATATCAAAATAAATAAATAAATTCAGCAGAGTTCAAAGTACTTGAAAATAATGCCTAAAACTGAAATCAATTTAGGAGATAAATGAATTAACTTATTTATTGACCTTCAGAGAGTACCAGCAATTATTTGTAGATTTAGGTCAACTAAAGTATTCTTCAGGTGTCAGGGGTCACCACTAGTTTTGTATCTAAATCATGTGGGTAAGCAAAAAGGAAAGCTGAAAGACCATAAAATCATATTTAATTTCCATAACAAAGAGAAATTCATACCAAAGTCTAGAAGCACAAAAATAGGCAGTCAAGGTTGTGCCAGCTTTTAATATCCACTTAGATCTATTCAGATTAAAAATTATCAATTGTACTTTTATCAAGTTAATCATTTTACTATATAGCATTGGTACCTTCCTGTGACATAGGCATTATGGACAGGGAGGCATGAATTCTTCCATTAGTGGATTTTTAGGATTGATTGTATCATATTAACCATACTGGCACAAGACTGTGATTCTTGTAATACTGCATATAAAACAGACAACATTCAAAAAAATTGTTTATTTTTTCTATAATGCACATATTATCTTAACTTTAAAAATCAGATTACTTTCAAATGCAAAGATTTTTATGGCCAAGCAATGCATTCTAATTAAAAGCAGATTAATAGAAGGTTTCTGATGGTTTTAATACTAACTATGTGGATTCTGACAAAGAATCAAGAACTATGTAGTAGAAATAACAGTTTAAAATTAACAAAGTATTCCTAAATATTCAAAGGGTCTCTTGAAATTTTAAATACTTTCCAGATAACATAAGTTTCAATGGTGTATACATAAAGCAGGAAATATAAATATCATGGCATATATAGAAACTGGCACTGTAATGTAAAAATTAAAAAGCAATATGTAAATAAAGAACAGGCAAAAAGCCACTGAAAAGCTCTGTCACCATAAAATAAATGAGTATACTCTTTTTAAACATAATAAAATTATTTATCCAAAATATTTTATTTTCATGCTTTATAAAATAACTTAAAGTAATGATACTAAGAAAAAGGGAGAAGAGGGGATAAATTTATAAGGAGACTGAGAATTGAAAATAGAGTTAAATGTGCACTTACCAGTTCAACAAAAGCAAGTCCTCCATAGCTGTGAGCAACAAAAAATACATTCTCAGCTGCAGACTGGGCTATAAAATGGTCCCAAACATAGACTGCATGTTCTTCAGGAGAACCATTTTCCTTTAAATAAAATAAATATCATATGTTACATATTGTATCCAATTATTATCATAGTAATCAACCGTTAAATTATACGCTTGTATACACAGCATAAGATGGTTATAGCTCATTCAAAATAAAAGCAATACAAAAGAACTACAATGAAGATTAAAATTAGAGACTAAGTTATTATTAAACTATTAGCAAAATGCTGCTGAGCTTAACTGCCAGTACAATCTTCTGAAGCAAAATATTCAAAATGAACAGTGTTAAGAAGAAACATTCTAGGTATACCTGAGATATTGAAATACGTATAAATAGAATCATATAGCAGAAAGTTATAGTGGTTTTGTGATAAAATAATGCAATGCTAAAATTATTTATTTATATTCTTATATGTAGATCTGAAAATATTTACCTTATATATAATCTAAATTATTTGGTTTATAAGACTTTAAGTGTCTCTGTAGCTGAAAATAAGCAGTAAATAAAATATTTTCTATTGAAATTATTAAAAATATACATATATTTTTGTAAAAGTACTTTTTACACATGTTGTATTTCCAAAATTAGGAAAAGCCTAAGTATATAAACCTGGATGTTTTTATATTTCTCCTGACTTGCTAAATCCTAAACAAATGTATTACTCAAATCCTAAAATTTCTATAATAACTTCATTTTTCTGTATTTATTTTTATAGCTGATATCGTTAAAGCCAAAAGCTAGATAATGTGAACAAAAGCAAAAAGAATTAAAAACTAAATAATACTGATGAAAAGGCAAACTGTTAAGAACTGTAACAAATTATGAAAATCTATACAAGTATTTCTTAGAAATTTTAACACTGGAAGACTTATTTCCTAAGAATATCATGAGTATAGGACAATGACCACATTTATTCACATTTTTCACCTTAGACATTCTGTAGTACCTATTAGGGGTCATCTGCAGAACTTGGTCTACCATCTAAAAGTCACTGTTCCCTAATGTCTCTCTCTGCCCTAAATCTCTCCACAGAGCCACTGCTAATAGTCATTTCCTTTTGGATGTACCACAGACACTTCAAACTCAACAGATACAACCCTGTACTAGATAGAAACCTTTTCTACAAACCTTTGTCATTTCTAGAAATGTTCATGTCTAGATGAAATCTGAGAATCATCTTTTCTCTCTCCCCCTCAAAGTCCTCCTACAATCAATCATTAAAATCTTATTGATTCGGCCGCCAACTGTCTCTTAAATCCATCTACTTCCCTCTATTCTCATTTCATTTGGGTTAGTTCAAGCCACCATTATCTCACACGTGGAGGGCTGCAACAATCTCTAGCCAGTTTCCCTGCTTCTAGGATTGACATGCTCTAATTCTGTAGTGAGAACAACCTTTCAAAAATGCAAATATGATTATGTTGCCAAGTCACTCACTTTCTGCTTAGAACCCACCAAAGTTTTCTCATTGCCTTCAAGATGAAGTTCAAGCTCATCAATATGATATTCAAGGCCCTTTACTATCTATTTCTATCTTTGTTCTATCTCCTGAACTCCCTCACCATGGCCCTGCAAAATCCCTTGACTCTCGGAGACCACGGAGAGTACTCTCTGTGCTCCAGGTGCCTGGAGCAAGGTGCGGTAATGAAACTACACCAGGCTTTTCTTGTCCAGGGATCATTTCATTTGTCAGGAAAGTGACCTTTGTGCTTTGTCTCACTTCCCACACCACCTTCACCTCAAATGATTCGTTCTTGTCTTCAGGAGTCAAATGAGATATCAGCTCTTCTGGGAAGGGCTCCCTCTTACCCCTAAGGGTGAGGTAATGTCCTGTAACATCCTACGCCCACTCCCTGTATTGCAAGGAAGGCTCTGTGTTATGAATGCTACTAAGATTATCACACTCTTGAGGCCAAGAGCGGCAGTGTCTTCTTATTATTAAATCTCAGTGTAATAAATGAATAATGAAAATACAATATTTACCTTAGGCTGATTACCAACAACCTTGTAGTCATATACTAAAACACAAACACGCTTCAAAGATACCTATTAGTATTATGAAACTGCTCTTACCTAAAATATATACAATGAATAAAATAATTGGAAGGAAACTCTCTATAGAGATGTTAGGCTTTCATAATTTAGCTTTCATTGGTTTAAAAATAGGAAAATGTCATGATAAAAATGAGGATCACAGCTAATTCTGAGAAGGAAATCTACTTGTGAGCAGCAAGTAGACTTGTAGTGGCTGCCAGTGTCTCACTTCCTAACTAGGATGGTAGTCACACAAGTGTGTTCTTTACAGTTTTGCTTTAAACTGACCAAACATATTTAGTGCTTTTCTGTAGCTATATGTAGGGTGACCATATAGAATTTATTGTGTACACTTTTGAGAGTAATGAAAGATAATATCAGTAACTATACTGGAAGAACAAGTCTAAACTGAGACTATCCTTCCAAAACCTGGACATCTGGTCACCCTACTTAAATATATATATATATATTTGTAGAGACAGAGTCTCACTTTATCGCCCTGGGTAGAGTGCCGTGGCGTCACACTGCTCACAGCAACCTCCAGCTCTTGGGCTTAAGCGATTCTCTTGCCTCAGCCTCCCTAGTAGCTGGGACTACAGGCGCCCGCCACGGTGCCCGGCTATTTTTTTGTTTTGCAGTTCGGCCGAGGCCAGGCTTGAACCCGCCACCTTCGGTATATGGGGCCGGCGCCCTGCTCGCTGAGCCACAGGAGCCACCCGATTTTTTTAATTTGCTTTGGTTTATACTCCCTTTTCTGGAACTGAGGATATCTGGTTTTAGCATCTATTTAAAATTTTTCAGAAATAATTATTTTCAAGAACTGCAAAATAATTTGATTTCAAAGCCAGCTTTCTGCTCAAACTTTTATCAGATTTGAGTGACGCTGGTACATTCAAAGCACTTTTTCATGCTTCCTTCATGAGTGATACAGAAAAGCTGTATCAGGATGAGGCTTAGCAATTTTGGAACTTTTTCTGGAAAGACCATCAGAGCCGTCGTCATACAGCACACACAATGTGCAACAATGGTAAATTCAACCCATCAAGACACTGCCACCTGTTGACATGAACACAGTTGTGAGACACTGACATTCAAGGTTATGAAACCTTACTGAGTTATTTGTACGGTGCTGCCAATGTAAGCATACAGTGGCAAGTTCACGAAACTTGTCAGACCGGGTACAATGACAGCTCTGATGGGACATTCCAGGAAAAGTTCCAAAATTGCTTTGAAGAGTGAACTAGGTGCTGGCATCAATGCACAGCTTCCCAAGGGGAGTGCTTCAAAGGTGACCAAAGTGATCTGCGGCAAGGAGGCACTGCTAGGAAGAGTTCATGCACTTGTCAGATCTTATACCTGTAAATAAATCCTCTTCTCTAAATCTGCTGTGTTTAAGCATTAGTTGTTCCTTTTAACTTCAAAAAGTAAGTTTGGTTTAATAAACACACCCTGAATAAAGGAATAAAACATTTTATTTTAAAAATTCAAATGAAAATGAAAACTGCTCATTTGCGCACCCAGAGTCCCAGTCACTGCACAAAACATTAGAAGACTTTTCATGCTCTTTTAGAGCAAAATTCTCTGTTGCGCTCGTTTCTTCATGACACTGACATTTTAGCTCCACTGTACTAAAATGATCAGATGTTCCAAGACTTGCTCAGAAGCAAGTTTTCAATTCTACAGAAGCAGATCACGCAGGTTAATGCAGAAGCCAACTGGTGAGAAGTCTGTCAACTGTTATACTTAATGTCCTCTCCCTGATTAAGAGAAAAGTGAAGTATTAAGGGCACAGAAAACAGATGTTTAATAGTACTATTACACATTACAGCACTATTCGTTCCTGTAATGTTTAGCAAACATACTTTGCCAAGTTTCACTGCCATTCATATTACACCTTTTCAATTTTTCAAACGAATAATAAAGCCAAATAAATTAAAAGTTGGTGAAAAATTGAAAAGAAAAACAAGAAAGAGTAACACAAAATGAAGACATAAATTAGGCTAAGCAGAGAATACCATGGTGTTCTATACACTTTCTGGCAGAGAGAAATAAAGAGAAAATGGTACACTATCAATTTTAAAAATTCAATCATTTAAAGACGTTATTACTCACCTCTAAAACCACCACCCCCTCTTCCTCCTCTGAAGCCCCCACCTCCTCTTGCACCTCTAAAGCCACCTAAAAAAAAGAAAAGTTTATTAAACAATAATGTATAGCCAGGCATTGTGGTGGGCGCCTCTATTCCTACCTACTTGGGAGGCTGAGCAAGAGAACTGCTTAAGCCCAAGACTTTGAGGTTGCTGTGAGCTGTGATGCCAAGAGCACTCTACAGAGGGCAACACAGGTGAGACTCTGTCTCAAAAAATAAAACAAACTAATTAAAAATATTAATAATGTAATATATAAAAATTTACGTTAATGTGTATATTAATATAAATAACAAGGTTATTAAATAACTACAATCTTTCATACTGATAAGCCTACAAAGATGAACACAATTCTTACAATTAAAGGATAAACATGGATTTACATATTTTACCCTGCAGAAATGTTTACAAGATAAAAATGGAGAAACTGTAGTAGTTTACCAATTATGAAAAGGGCTAAAACCCCAGATTTTCAACTTTTAAACAAGTATTCCACTTGATTGGATTCGAAAAGCTTATTACTTTCAAGGATGATTTAGCCCTATTGTTAAGCATACGTTTATCTCAGTTTTGGGAAATATTCTTTTGACTGAACTAAGGATAGTTTGATGGAATTAAAAGGCTTTTATCCTAAAAACAAAGACAGGCCTATGTGGGAGGTTTTGCTTTGAGGAGGCTACAATAAATATGATGCATTAGGTGAAGTGAGCAACATACAGACCACAGGTGACGCTCACATGAAATTCTCAACAAGGTACCCCACAAATGTGAAGAGAAAAGTTTAGAACTTTTTTCTTTTCTTTTTTTTTTTTGGTAGTTTTTGGCTGGGGCTGGGTTTGAACCCACCACCTCCGGTGTATGGGGCCAGCACCCTACTCCTTTGAGCCACAGGCGCCACCCAGAAGTTCAGATCTTTTTAAGAGACCTCTACCTAAGTAGACCCAAGCAAGTACAGTGACAGAGTGAAATGATTTGGCTGAGAGAAGCCAAGGGGAAAATAGGGTTCCCTCTCTTCTGCTCCGTAGAGGACATACCCACCTCCTGGCACCTCTCCCTTTCCTCTGCCCATCATGTTGTCACCCATGCACCCCCGTGACCACAGACAAGCACCCCAAAGCTGCAGCCCCACTCACCCGCAGCCCAGCTCATCATCTAGCTGGCCATAATGATGAATGTGTGAAAGATTCAAAATACTGAAGTCACAGCAATTAACGTATTGGTCATAGTTTGTGACATAGTACCAGAAGATATGGGTTTTAATTCTAGATCTGCCAAATGTCTGATTAGGGAAGGGGTGGGAAACCCGCAGCCTTGAATCCAAATTTTACGGAATAAATCAGATTCAGTCAAAAGGCTGCACTAAGGACCTGAAGGCCACATGCAGCCTTAAGCCTCAGGTTCCCCAACACTGGATTAGCTTTTTCTATAAGCCTGTTTCCTCATCCATAAAATAAGGACATAACCGATCTTGAAAGGTTCTGCTGGGTACTGAGTAAATATACATGAACATTAAAAAAAATACATGTCCAGCTCTTGGCATAAAATTAACACTCAATGATATTAACTAAGAAACTAAAATTCAGTTAGGATAATCTTACACTTTATTAAAGTGGTGAGGAAAACATGAATAGCCCAAACAGATGAAATCTCTCAAAACTATACTTTGTTAATAGATTCTTTTCTTTTTATACAGAAGTTGTTGAAACAAAGCATTATTATAATGAGTTTTACTATTTAAAGCCAATATCTGTGAGCAGCTTTACTATTTCTAAGGGAGGTTTGCTTATGCACAAAACAAATTGTACTATATGAATTAGCAGTGAGTTTGAAATTTCATTAGAAATTTCCCCCCACAAGTAACTTACCACCTCGACCACCACCTCTGCCACCTGCTCCTCTTCCTCCTCCTCGACCTCCCCTGCCACCACCTCTTGGGGGTCCTTTCTCACCTGGAGGTCGAGGTAGAAACCTCTGCAGTGGCAGCAGTTTAAATGGATCTATATAAAACTGGAAATACAGAAGCAATGAGTATGACAACTCAAGGGACAGTATAGTATAATCATTAAGAACCCACAGTCAAAATCACCTGAGTTTAAACCCTAACCCTACCACAATTTTTACTATGCAGTGCTGGGCAAGGACTTAACTTCCTAGTACCTTAGTTTTCTTATCTATAAATGTAGATCATGAAGTATCATGAAGTATGGCACTTTGGACACAATAAGCATTACATGTATATAAAATAATCAAGACCAATTAGATCTCATTTCTCTTTAGGAACAAATAATACTCCCCCAAATTAACTGCATTTTCACTGAACAAAATTGCCGTAAGAAAAATAAAATGTAGCATTAAAATTCAAAATAAAGCACTGGCATACTAGCTACTTCAAGACTTTAACTATTTACTAAACAAAGTAATCAGAGGCATATAGAAACTAAACCTAACCTGTATTAGGTGTTAAAGAGAATACTGTTTTAGATAAAGAAATGTAAGGTGTATATTGTTTCACAGTTCTACAGGAAACATCTATGGACGTTTTCAAAACTGTAATATATTACGTATAAGATGTCTGGATCTCTGTCTTGATCTCATCTTACTCCTCTTCTTCCCTTCACAGACCATCACCTCAAAAATATTCTCTAGATCTCCATGGCACAATTTGGCAGCCACCAGCCACATGTAACTATTTAAAATTAATAAACGGTGAAAAGCTCATTTCCTGAGTCACATGAGCCACCTTACGGGTGCTCAATAGTTACAAGTGGCTAACGGCTACAGTATTGGGCAGGGATTTCCTTCATTATAGAAAGTTCAATTCCACAGCATTAGTCTACAGACTTTATAATAATCTAGGCTGTGTTAGAAAGGCCTGAACTTAAGCATAGCAGTGGATCTGGAAGCCAGGAGAGGTATATATGTACCCAACTTAGCACCTGATTGAAAAAAAAAAAAAAAAAAAAAACTAAACTAAATAAAAACCCTCAAATTAGTAATACTGTGAGAAAGGGCTGGAATCCAAACCAGTCTGGATTAATTACTGGCAATTTTCTTTTTCCAGGTCCCAGATGAGATGCCCTTCTGAGCACTGTTTCTTTCTAGGCTGCTCCGCTCCAGGCACACCTGAGCAGCACGATTTCCCCCTGAGTCCTTGTCAGGGTCTCTACAACCAGCAGACACTTGCAAACAATGTGTTGTCTCCATCCCATTTCCTACTCCAATCTGGCTCCTGGGCCTGCTGCTCCACTAGCTCTCTGATGCCTTTACTTCTATGCTGCTGTCATTCCATGGACACTTTATAGCATTTTAGGACAGCTGAACAATCTCTCCAGAAAAATTTTATTGTCTCAACTTTTGTGATACCACATTGATGACAGGTTTGTGGTTTGCCTCCTTTTATATTGGCAACTACTTATGTCTACAAACAGACATTTAAACTTGGGAGGTGCTTCAAAGCCCATCACCAGGTGCTCTCTTCCTTTCGTTCATTCTTCTTAGACTGTTACTTTGTGCACACTGACAACTTCCCAATCCTATTTCTAGTCTGGACCCCTCCTCTAAACTCCTGACCACTTGGCTATCTAACGAGTACCTCAAACTCCTTATGTCCAAAACCAAACTTATTCTCCCCCCCTCAATCCTCCCTTTCTCCAGTTAATGGCACCATCATCCACAAAGACAATGAAAGCAAACCTGGGAGATGGTGATATTTTTTACTTCCTCAATTTCAATTACCAACTCCTACTGCTTCTACTTCCAATGACCTCGCAAATCCATTCACTTTTCTCTATTTCCACTGTCTCTACCCTGCTCTAAAGTATCATCACTTCTAGGACTACTGCAATAGCCCCCACCTGGCCCCTTCACACTCAATACCGCCCCCTTCCCAGGGTGCTTTTTAAATTTTCCCACAGTGCCCTTCTTAAGCATAAATGTAACAGAATTATCCTGTTATTAAAAACCAAACGGAATTAAAACTAAAGCTTATTGTATCCTTAATGTTGTCTGCTGTCTCAGGGACTTCACACACACTGTTTTCTCTCGTTGGAATGCACTCTCTCTGCCTCTTTGACTAGATCGGTGGCTTCCGGGTGTTTGCCTAGCTACATCAAAATCCACAAGCTCTTTTTAAACTGAATCCTGTGCTCTACGTTAGCGCTTCTGGTCAAATTTCAAGGAGTGGGCCCTAGAAGCATACCTTGTTAGAAGGTCCCCCACATAATTCTTGACAACACCAAGGTGGGAATCACTTCCTGTCTACTTTCAGGCCTCAGCTTTAAGCTCACTTCCTCAGGCAAGCCTAGAGACTAATTTAGGTCTTGCTACAAAGATTTGATTCTCATAACAACTTTTATATTATTTCTTCACAACATATATCATGTTAATCAGAGTTCTTATGAAATCATTTAATATCTGCCTTCTCTCAAATAATCTAAGTTTATAATTTAACATTTTACTAGGAATGTTTGGTCATTTAAGTTTTTCAATAAGAACTTTATTACATAAACAAAAGGACCAGACCCTAAGAGTTAATAGATTTTGCTAATATGAGCGAGGAATATTTCTACAAGGCCATACCAAATAAATTACTTCTAAAAATCAATAGGTTCACTAGTTAGTATCTTAGTTTAAGAGCTTAGTGACACTCCCAGTATAAATGTCCTAAGGTATGTCATTCCCCTGTAAAACCAAGGATGTTAAGTATCATAAGTTTGGCTTACCTTCTGTAGTTTTTTAAAGGATGATGCCTTCATGTTTTCTGACAATTTAACTGAAAAATACTATTAATTTCATTAAGGAACAAATGAACAATAACGATGAAAGAAAATATCAAACCTTCTGAATTCATGAATAATTTTTTTAAAGGGTTAGAATATACAGGTATATGTAAAGAAGGTAAGAATGAGTTTTATTTTCCAAGAAAAAAAAAACCCTTCCAATTCTACCACACTACTTCAATGGCATCATCATATCCAAACTAATCAACTTAATTCCATAGCACTAATCCAAATGGCCATAATTTCTAGAAATTGACAAAAAAGAAGTCACCTTTCCAGGGTCTATCACTTCACTACATATAGATAACTGCATTCTCCTTCACGGCCCAATCTGTAGCAATACTGTGTAATTTAATGAAGCAACAAGTTTAATTTGTACTTAATTGCCCCAGAAAAATATAAATAGTAACTTCTGAATATTACCAGGTATTCCCATTAAAAAGGATACAAAATCTCTAAGTTGCCCAAATATTTCATCCACTTTTCCAATTTGTTCTTTGTTTTCTAAATAAACAGGAGCATTAAAATAAGGCACCTTATTTTCATCTGTGGTACATTTACAAACTATGTCATCTTCACAGGGGTGCAGGAACTCTCCTAACACTGAAATAGGACAAGAAATTATAAAAATGTAGAACTATTTAAAATAATACTGACTAACCTCTTCTGGAAACTTTCTTCTGGCTACCTGGGACTTCATCATACCTATCCTCCTCCAAGGCAAGGGAGAATAACCACTGAGAGTGTGGACTTACTTCCTGGATTGGTATACCACCTCCACAACTACCTGTGTGACCTGGGGGAAGTTACTCACCCTCCCTGTGTTTCAGTGTCCTCACCTTTACTACAAGGATAGTAGGTGTATCCTAGACTTACTATGTAATATTGTCAGAACTAAGTAGAATAACAATTGTCAAATGCTTAGAACAGTGGCTGGCACACTGAGACCATTTAACCTATAACAGTCATCTTATATTATAACTATTATTATCTCCTTTCCACCAATACCTATTTATGAATCAGCTTGTTTTTTTGGTTGTTTGGGTTTTTTTTTTGCAGTCTTTGTCCAGGCCAGGTTTGAATCAGCAACCTCCAGTATATAGGGCTGGCGCCCTACTTCTTTGAGCCACAGGAGTCACCCTCTTTTTTTTTTTGTTAAATTTATTCTTCTCTCTTATTAACTATCCCATTCCCATTACCACCTCTTTACCAGAGGTTCATAATCTTTTTAAGGAAATCCGGAATCTCAAAATAACTACCTTTGTTTCTAACTGACTACTGTCACTCCAAACTAAAATATTCATGACATTCCTATAAAAGCAACTCTCTACCCTTAGCATCCAAGTTCAAAACCTTGAAACTTTTATTCTCAGGCTTAGCCAAGTTTTACTGATTTTGTTTCCTTTGAAAGCTCTCTCCCATTGAACCCTTCCTTTTTCCCCTCACTGTTATCAACCTAAATGAGACTCTCAATGCCTCACAGTGGTGACAGCTTGTGAACCAGGACCTCTGATTCTAGCCATTGCTCCCTTCAAACTATACAGCTTTCTGATCCAATCCACTTAGATACTATTCATCTTCTCTCCTCTTTAATGTAGTATGTTTCTACAGACAAATTTCTGCCTTATTTTCCATGACTTCCATCCCACTTCATTGATAATTACTCCAGAACTAGACTAAATAGGTCTTGTTCTTGACTTCCCCTCCTTTCCCAAGCAAAATTTTTTTTCACTTCTCTTACTTTTAGGTAACAATTCAAAGCATAGCTTTGGAGTCAGAAAATTTGGCTTTGTATTTCAACTACTTCACTTACTGACCACTTATCAGTAAGCTTATGACCCTTGTAACTGAGTAATAGTTTTCTCAGTTGTAAAATGAGGAAACTAGAGGTACGTACTCAATATTGCCTATTTAACATCTTTCTCTCAAGGCAAGATCAAGTTCCACCTCCATGATGCATTTCAAGTGTCCTTCAGCTTTCCTGACCGTCCCTTTTAAGTGCTACCACATGATTATGAATCAGTTTACAGGATTCTCCATACAGACTTTGGCTCCCCAAGAAAGCTGCAACCTGCAAGTAGCTGGAGCCTTCAGGACCTAACTTGCAGTCCAAATTGCAAATAACACAAACCCCAAACCCACCCCTACTCTCCCAAGAAGGCTAAGCTTTGAAGACCACATACAGACTACACGTTCTGGAGGTCCTTGGTCTTGGCCTTTGTTAAATCCTCCGCGGCCACCCCCTCGTCCAAATCCTCCCCTGCCGCCGCCGCCGCCTCTGAAATTGCCTCCTCCACCTCGGAAATGGTTGCTGCTGCCGCCGCCGCGGTTGAAGCCTCCGCCTCCACCACCTCGATTAAAACCTCCTCGACCTCCACCTCGAAAAGACATTCTCTTCAACACCTGGGGGAAAAAACGGCCGTATAATTGTGATGGATGTCTTACTTAGTTCAACGTAAGAATTTCACATTGTATATCGAAGCAGTAGCCTGAACCCCATAAATGCATCAATGTACAAAGTTATGATTTAATAAAAAATAATTTTAAAGAAGAATACAACGGCCGTACCTTCAGATAACTGTGGCATCTCCTACATCCCCGAACCCGTGGAGTCCCTGTCACACACCATAAAAGGGGGGCAGTAACAGCAGCCCCGCCACCCCGCGCAGTCCCACACCGCCAGGGCCGACCCTGCGAAGGAAGTGCTGCTTCCCAATGGCCCCGAGCGCCGCCCGGTTAGTACCTTCTCCCCCAGCAGACAGCAAGGTCTTCACGCTGCATTTCCTTCCTTCTTCCCTCTCCCCCGCAGCTGGGCTCAGCGTCCAGCACTTTCAGATCCTCCCGCTTCTTTGGCCACTCACCGTCGCCACGTGCGACTCTGGCTCCGGCTTTCCGCGCACACCCACTCGGGTACTTCCGCCACCCTCGAACCTTCTCGGCCACCGTACAAGCACAGAGTTGTTTTAAGAAAACCAGGAATTTGAATTAACTGGTTTGCTTTAAAAAAAAAAAAAAAAAGCCAGTCATTGGCGGAACTACGGACACTGTCACGTTTTCAAAACAGTCTTCAGCGCTGGAAAAGTAACAATATTTGACTTTAACCACTACTTTACGACAGTGAAATGCCTGGGCGGCGGAAGTGACGTACATAGCAGCGTCTTTTGCGACGGAGCATTGCCGGAAGTGCTGCCGTGATAGTGCGCTTGGGTACGGTTTCCGCCCCCTTCTCCCTGAGCCTGGCGCGGGGTTACTGTGTGCGTGCTACGTCTCCTACCGGGGCGCTCTTGCTTTTTAGGTTGAAGTGGTTCTCAACCTCGCTTAGTTCTTCATGGCCTACTTCAGCAACTGTGCGGCCCCATCTCTAAGGAGTTCTAACCCGGGACAGCCAACAGGAAGGTTTATCTCCGTTCTTTCCAGTTCCTTATTTCTCCCCGACCTTTTGGAGAACGGTGCCTGTCCTTTTGTCATGGTTTCACTAAAGGAAGAAACGCGTATGTGTGCGCGCGTTATCTTTTTCTCTTCTGCTCCAGATATTTGTCAGTTACTTTTGTTGTTGTTTTTTTTGTTGGTTTGTTTTTAGAGATGGAGTCTCACTGTGTCGCCCCAGGTGGCGTCCTAGCTCTCATCGACCCTAAATTCTGGAGCTCAATCCTCTTGCTCCAGCTCTGATCCTCTTGCCTCGGTCTTCCGAGTAGCTAGATCTGCAGGCGCCCTCCACAACACCCGGCTACTTTTTGTTTTTAGTAGAGACGGGGTCTTGCTCTTGCTCAGGCTGGTGTCGGACTCCTGAGTCAAGCTATCCTCCCTCCTGGGCCTCCCAGTACGCTAGGATAGGCGTGAGCCTCCGCGCCCGGCCTTGCCAGTTACGTTTTAAGCACCAACCAGCTGAACACCCGTCTCAGCTGGAAGCTCCTTTATCCCTTCCTTAAGCTTTTGATATCTAACATCAGCCTCCCTCACATCCTTCACAGCTTCTCTTACAAGTAAAGATAGTGATCTCTCATTTATGAAATTTGTTTTGTCTTTTTTTTTTTTTTTTTTTTGAGACCGCAACAAGCTGTCTTCCTGGGTAGAGTGCCATGGCATCACAGCTCAGAGAAACCTCAAACTCTTGTGTTTAAGTGATTCTCTTTCTTACCTCAGCCTCCCAAGTAGCTGGGACTACTAGGCGCCCACCACAACGCCCTACTACTTTTTGTTGCATCCTTCCTTGTTGTTTGGCGGGCCCAGGCTGGATTCGAACCCGCCAGCTCTGGTGTATGTGGCCGGCGCCTTAGCCGCTTGAGCCACAGGCACTGAGCCTGGTTTGTCTTTTATACCCAAATCCTCTGAGACTTTAACTTGGTATTTGACACAGTCAACTACCTCCTCTTTGAAAGAGGCTGGAGATTGATACTGTTTCAAAAGTTATTGTAAATGGAATTTTAAAAGACTTTGTAAACTTCGCAAAATTTTGGGAGTTACAATGTCTTCTGCTTTTACCTTTAAGTTTCTCAAGGAATTAAGTGCCTAACAGTCCCATATATAAAATTAGCTTTATAAATGCATTTGAGATTTGATAGATTTATTAAATTCTATATATCATACAAGGGTAGAATTACCCATAATTACTCTTGTCTATTTAGCTAGTCTATTGTGTCATTTAACATTTAAGTTTAGTGTTTCTATCTCCATTTGGCCACCCACTCAGTATGATAAAACCATTGAACTTTTATGGGACCTTCAACAGGTACCCAACCACTTTTATTTGGAAGTAAGGAACTGACGTTCAGAGAAGTGAAGTAACTGTTCTAGCTAGCTAGAAAGACATACTAGAACCTTGGACTCTCCCAGTCCTCCTTTTCATCCCCTCTCCCCAATTTTCTCCTCCCAATTTGTTCATCTTTCCTATTCCCTAACTGTCCCCCAGATAGCATCATAGTCATGGTTTCTAAGTATTTGGACTCAAATAATGGAGCTTGCTCTTCCTTCCTAATCTTCATATCTTTTTTTTTTTTTAGACAGTCTCACTATATCGCCCTCTGTAGAGTCGAGGCATCACAGCTCACAGCAACCTCAAACTCTTAGGCTTATGCAATTCTCTTGCCTCAGCCTCCCAGGTAGTTGGGACTACAGGTGCCTGCCACAATGCCTGGCTATTTTTTTGTTGCAGTTGTTTAGCTGACCGGGCTGGGTTCAAACCCGCCACCCTCAGTGTATGTGGCTGGTGCCGTAACCACTGTGCTACAGGCACCGAGCCATCCTCATATCTTTTATGTTCTTTTTTTTTTTTTCTTTAATCTGAAGGTTCTAATATCACCTATGGTCTGCTTCTTTTCTGTTTTCCAGTGACTGTGTTTTTTTCCTTTCTTCCCTCTGACCGTATCCATGTCTTTTTCCCATTATGCACAGGTTAAATTTCACGTACAAACTACTTACTGTAATCTGTAGAGGATGTGCTGAGTTTAAACATATCAATAAATACTTCCAAAAACAAACCACCCCAGCCTTGGTTGCAGTATCTTTTATCCAAAGCTATCAAATTAATCAATTTCTATTCAATCTGAAGTTGTACTATCATCAAATTATTACAGGCTTCCTGTTGTTCTGCCACACTTCCTATCCTAAATCATTCAATATGATCTAAAAGAATCCAAAAGTCCAGAAACAACAACTGTAATAGAACATACTCTTACATTCTGAGGGTCTTTGATGCCTTATACTAAATGCCTCCAGGCTTAACTCCCCCCATCCCCCATGGCTTTTGTTGACATACTGAGCTTATTAAAATAATTTCTTCATACCACATCTGTCCTCAGGACCCAAAACAACACCCCATTTCCTTTAGCAACATAAGTCTAAAGTAAATTCTTTCCATCAGTTTAAGCTTTAAAGTAATTAATTTTATTTCCCTCTTGTGCTATCCACCATTCCTCTATCCCATCATGCCAACATCGTTGTTTTGCTTCCAATACTTTCATTGTCAATTACTTTCTCCTGCTTGGAGAACCTTCATTTCCTAACCACTAGGCCAGTCTTCTTCTATCTTTGACCTCTATAATTAATTCTCATGTCTTTGGAAATTTCGTTGAGAATTCCACACCACTGCATGACTTTGTTTTCACATCCAGTTTCACCAACCCCAACCCAAATCCTCTGCTGAAAATATCTCTGGCACTTTGCCAGGGTCCGCATATGATGGAGGAATACATACTGGCTGCGCACATGTCTGTCCCTAGGTCGCAACTAGGAGACCGCAAAGAGGTGATGGGTGGTCTCCTGGGGGAGGGGGGAGGCACCACCGCCCCGCTGAGGCTGCCTCACTCCATCACCATCGATTGGGCTGCAGCTGGTGGGGATGGAGGGCCCTTTTCCCTCTTCGTTGAATTTCTGCTTATTCCTTAAGATCCTGCTTGTCAAAAATGACAAATGATGGTCAAAAAGAAAAAGAGATGGGAGGGAAAAGAGAAAAAGGTACAAGTGCAGCCTAATTATGGTAGCCAGGATCTAAGAAAACATTTTCAGGTACGTTACCAAAAGTTTAGGAAATATAATTAAAATACAGGGTAAGCATATATAGATGTTTCTCAACTTTTAATGAACTGATGCCCTAAACCCATCCCAAATTGAATATATCATAAGTCAAAAATACATTTAGTACACTTAAGCTTCTGAACTGAAGCTCAGTCTAGTCTACCTTGAAGGTGCTCAGAACACTGACATTACCTACACTGCCGCAAAATCATCTGGCAGCACCACGTACGGCTTGCTGCTGCCGCCGGCATCACAAGAGTGTTGTACTGCATACTGCTAGTCTGCATAAAGATCAAAATTTAAATGTCAAGGTACGCTTCTACTGAATATATGTCCCTTTCACATCAAAGTAACTATGCTATGCTATGATTTTTTCTAAAGCAAAAAAAAAAAAATCACAAGTCAAATCATAAGAGGGTGTAGTGCAAATGACAGAGGAGAGCTGGTGGCTAAAAAAAGAGCTAAAATTTTTTATATTAGAACAAAAATTTAAAAGGATTTAGCCAAGGTACCATTAAATTGGAAACATCCATGTGAACTCATGACTTTTTCTTTTTTGGAAAGGGTTATAAAAATTTCAATCACAAAAGTTGAGAGAGTGGGGTAATGAACTACAAACACATTGCTCACTTTCCACCAGCCTTTTACAAATTTATTTTTCCTATTTTCTCCCTGTGGTTATTATTATTGCTAGAGTATTTTATAGTAAACCCCAGATAATAGCATTTCCATAAATCTCCAGCGAAGGACTTTTCTTTTTTAGAGACAGGGTCTTGCTCTGTCACTTGCACTGTCAACATAAGTACAGTACCATTATTATTATTAACAAATTAATATTTTTTAGTATCAGTTAATATCCAGTTCAGGAGACTCAGTGTCATAGCACAGTGGTTATGGTGCCGGCCACATACACCAAGGCTGAAGGGTTCAAACCTGGTCTGGGCCTGCTAAACAACAATGACATCTGCAACAAAAAAATAGCCTGTCATTGTGGCAGGCACCCCGTAGTCCCAGCTACTTGAGAGGCTAAGGCAAGAGAATTGCTTAAGCCGGAAAGTTAGAGGTTGCTGTGAGCTGTGATACCATGGCACTCTACTGAGAGCAACAATGTAAGACTCTTCCACGAAAAAAAGAAATCCAGTTCAGTAGAATTTTTCCATCATTTCAAATGTCTTCAATCATACAAAGATCCAAGCAAGAGCCATACATTGCATTTAATGATAGTCGCTTAAGTATCTTTTATTCTGTATCAGTTTCATGTCCCCGTTTCTTTCCATGATGTTTACTTGTTAAAGAAACTGAGTCTTTAGGCTTATAGCATTTCCCTCTCTCACGCTGGTGCCCAGTTGTGGTGGTACGAAATCATTTGTATTTCCATTAACTGATAGTTAATCTGTGGAGACTTGATTATGTGCAGGTCTAATTTTGTGTGTTGTTATTGCAGGAATATTTACTGTAACATCCCATTGTCTCTCTTTGGAATGTTAAGATTGATCATGGCATCAGTGTTATCAGCCAGATCCATCTGTTGGGAAGTTCCCTGCTAGGTTTTCACCTAATGGTTTCAGACGCTGTGGGTGATCATCACGTAGGCCCATTGGTCCATAAGTTATGGTGAAGTGTTGATATGCGATCCCTTCCATTCTTTCTGCAATTATTGGCTGAAATAAAGAACTTTCTTTTATTTTTTGATAATTGTTTTTTATATCCGTTCTTTGCTATCATTATTCCTTATAATTTTAAAGTATTTTATCTTGGCTTGGTGCCCATGCACAGTGGTTACAGCACCGACCACATACACTGAGGCTGGCAGATTTGAACCCGGCCTGGGCCAGTTAAACAACAATGACAACTGCAACAAAAAATAGCCAGGCGTTGTGGCAGGTGCCTGTAGTCCCAGCTACTTGAGAGGCTGAGGCAAGACAATCGCCTAAGCCCAAGAGTTTGAGGTTGCTGTGAGCTGTGATGTGACAGCACTCTACTGAGGGTGACATACTGAGACTGTCTCCAAAAAAGTATTTTCTCTTTAGCTAGTGGGAGGGAGCCCTTTCAAGTTGGCCTCTGTGTCTTTTGAATACCACTGACTAGCCTCTGATGGCTTTCTTGCTTTCTGCGACACATCTCTAACTTATCTTGTACATTTCCTGCCCCAAATATGGAATCAGCCCTTTCTCCAAGGAGCTTGCTTTCCCCCTTCCCTGTGGAAAATGGTATGTAGAAAAGACATTCTCACACAAAGGGGTACTCATTGCCTCTGGATTATCACGACCACTAGCACCTGTTGGTGGACAGAGCACATTTTTAGAAAGGAAAAAAAATCTCACAGTTCATTGTAATATTTCTCACTAAAAGACTACAAGTTTCTGTTTCTTCGAATTTAAACTTGCGTCTCTCTTATCTGAAATTCTTCTGACATTAGCATAATTATTTATTTGCCTTAGCACGTATATATACATAGTCAAATAGATATTGATGTTATCATTAAGACTACTAAACACTACTTTAGACTTTGTTTATAGCAGCATGCTAATATTTTGTTTAGAACTTCTGCACCTATATTCATAAATGAGATTGGTCTTTTTGCTGTGCTGTACATTCTGGTTTTGTAGTTTCTGGTTATAAAGTTCTGCCTGTGATGACTGCACAGAAAAAAAGGTGGGATGTGAGGTCTCGGGGGTTTGCCTATAGCTTGCCTCTTACGTGTAGAGACCCCCTGAACCTTACCCTTAGAGGCTGTTTGTCACCTAGAATGTGTGACATTTGCCCCCGTGTCCACTCCAGTTCTGGATTAGAACATGCACCACAGAAAGCCTCAGTGTAAGCTTTATCCTGGAGCAAATGCTCAGTAAGTCGCCCTGTTGTAGGCAACTTAATGATTTAATTAATTACTTAGTCCATAACTTCTCTCAGATTCTACTGTTTGTTATCTCCCTTATTCTGGCTACCTCACCGTCATCTACATGAATTTGACATTTCTTTAAACTCTTTCAGGTTTTAAAGTTAATCCCTCCCTCTCTACCATATTCCCGTAATTCTTTGTTTTATATCCTGTTGATGAAATCCTCTTTCATTTTTCAATGGTTCAACCAAATTATTTTTATTTTTATATTTATTTTCCCTTAGGTTTTAGGAGAAGAGACATAAACTGCTTGGCATGTCAGCCACTGCAGGCCATCTGCCACCTTGTCTTTTTTCAATTGCTGGCAAAGTCATTTTCTTAGTTGATATTATATCTAGCCACCTTAATAAACTTTGACTTCAGGTTTAATAATTTTTCAGTTAATCCCCCTAAGTAGATAATCATTTCATCTGCAAATAATGGACATTTATTCTGTATTACTCTAAAATTTATAATTTTTTCTTGTATATAGCATTGCTTAGAGTCTCTAGAACAATATTGACGTATAGTATTCTTGGTTTTGTTGCAGACCCTAATAGATTTGCTTTTTTCCATATATGTACTATATGGTGTTTATTATTACGTTCTATCCTTTATCAGATTAACGATATTTGTTCTTTTTCTGGCTTATTCAGTCTTTAAAAATTAAGCATCAGTGTTAAACATATCAAACACCTTTTTCTTATCTAATGATATACATATAGATCTTCTTATTTAATCTATTATTGTAATCAAATAAAAATTTGAATACTGAATTACATTAATAGCTATCCTAATGCTGTTTATTTACTTATTTATTTATTTTGAGACAGATTCTCACTTTGTCACCCTGGGTAGAGTGCCATGGCATCATAGCTCATAGCAACCTCAAACTCCTTGGCTTAAGCCATTCTCTTGCCTCAGCCTCTCGAGTTGCTGGAACTATAGACGCTTGCCACAACACCCAGCTATTTTAGGAGGTCTCACTCTGGCTCAGGCTGGGCTCAAGCCTGTGAGCTCAGGCAATCCACCTGACTTGGCCTCCCAAGTGCTGAGGTTACAGGTGTGAGCCACTGCACCTGGCAAAAGATATCCTAACATTTAACATCCCTGTATTTCTAGAATGATTTACACTTGGTTATGATTTGTTAGTCTTTTATTTATATGATATATTGATGTATATGTTTTCCTAATATTTATTTAGAACCATTGCATATATATTTTTGTTGTTGTTATTGCAGTTATCTGGCCCAGGTCAAGTTAGAACCTTCTTTGTATGTGGCTGGTGCCATAACCACTGTGCTACAGGTGCTGAGCCCATTGCATGTATATTAATAAGTGAGATTAGTTTATGAATTTCTTTCTGAGGCTCATCTTACTCAGTTTTGGATAAGAATATAAGAGTATTGCTAGTAAGCTGGGGGCTTTCCATCTTTTCCTACGTTCTGGAAAAGTTAAATAACAGAGAAATGGTCTTTAAAATTTTGTTAACACATAGTTGGTGTCGTTGAGTGGTTAAAATCTTTCACCCTTTCCATTTCTTCTGTGCTATTAATTTGTTTCCATTTCCTACTCTTCCTGAGTAATTCTGATTAATTTCTGTTTTCTCTGAAATGTTCATCTAGATCTTCAGATGCATTTGATAAACTCCATGTGGTTGTATCTAGATCTTCAGATGCATTTGATAAACCTCCATGAAGGTTGTAGATGACAAGCCACCAAAGCCACTCTGGCTAATTTTGGTAAAAGAAAATTCGTTTGGAAAATGGGAGGGTGTTCACATTATTCACAGGGACTAAGAAATTAGGCTTAAGAAGTAAAGATACTCATGAGGGTCGGGAAAGTCACAGGAATCTCTTGGTTACAATAGTCTGACTAGGATCTGCTGCAGTGATAAATAATTCCCAGCTGTTTCTTCTGTTCCACTCAAGACTGAAAAACCAGGGAGGGAGAGGAGAAAGAGAGAGAAGGAGAGACAGAGATTGACTTTGATCAGTCCCTGAACAATACAAGGGAATAGAAAGAGGCTAGATGTGAAATTTTCAACCTCCATTTTGGAAATCACGTGCCTGGAATAACTCTTCCACCAGAACAACCCCGAATAGAAGAAAGATAATATCCCCAAAGAAAACTAGGAACCTGTTATGAAGATTAATGGATGTTGGGCAGCCCCCTAAAAATATTTACTCTAATAGCATTCTCCTAAAATTGTTTCACTCCTTTTTACTTTTCAAAATAATTCTTTGTTTCATTTATCAAGTCTAAGGTCTTTTACTTTCTGGTTTACTTATTTGCTTGTGTCTTTATTATTTTCTTTTTGTCACTTTTTATTCCCAACCCAAGAGAAGAGAATCTATCACTTTCGATTTGTTTTACTGGTCTTTAAAAAATAATATGCTGAGTTGTATGCTTAGTGCATTTTTCAGTGCTTTTTGTTCTAAAATTTTAATGGAATTTAAATATATAAATGTCTTTTTTTTTTTTCCTGTTCTTTCTAAGCTTAGAAATTCTTCTCTTTACCCAGGTTTAATATTTGTCCCTGTGGAATTTCTTTTGCATGTGAGAAACTTGATTCCAGTTTTAGTGATATCATAAAGTGTATCAATAAGGATTTGTGCATAAAAACTGAAACCACTCCAGACATTTTAATCAGAAAAGAAAATCAGAAACAGTTCATATTCACATGGGATGGGCAACACTGTATACTTGTAATTCTCTCCAGGCCTTATCTTCTGTCTTCTATCATAATAGAATGTGCAGAACTCTGGATTATCTGAACTTCCTATAAAAACATAACATTGTTTTGCATTGATGGCATTACCTTCTTCAGAGCACATAAACAAAAAGTGGCTAGCAAAAAGAAAAAAAGTGCCTGGCATGCTGAATGCTTTGATGAGACACATGTTCTCCAGATGGTGAGAAACTAAGCCTGGCACATCGGTTAGATTGTTAGGAAACTGGTGCTTTGGAATCTGCCACAACATTCTTTCTAAAGTAAAAGACAAATTACTGCATTTTTAACAAAGAAGGAAGCACAGAACCCAATGAGGCTTTTTGTATTCTAAGGGAATATTCTGCACTGCGGAATATTGCTCTAGCTGCCAAGACAGAAAAGCCTTCCGTCGTATCCAGCCATGTGATGTTAAAAGTGTCAGTGATTACTGACACGACAACTTACAGTGTCTAAGGAAGACCCAGTGGGAGCATCACAATAAAGGACCCTGGAGTTCTGGAGCAAGGCCATGCCATCTGCAGCAGAGAATTATACACATTTTGAGGAACATCTTGTGCACTATCGATTCCCGGGAAGTGTGGAATAAAGAGAATGGGTCGCCACATTACCTTGTGGCCAGAACCGCCCGTTATGAGCTAAGTCCTAACAGACCATGAAGCATAAGGTCAAGTAGGCTTAGCAAAAATGTATTGTAACATCTAGAACCAAAAACAAACAGGAGCAAAGGTCAAAAGCAAGGTGAGTGAGCAGGTAGCCCAGACACCCTCTTTACCACCACCAGCACCTAATAGTTGTACCCACGCCCCTTTGTCAGTTCATACCTATGGCTTAATGGGGAATCTGATATGAGAAGCGAAAAGAGGAAGGAAAAGTTTGCTTTTGACTTTCAGATGAGTTGGTTTGTTATGTAGGTACAAGTTGAAAATGGACAGAAGTGGAATTATAGCCACATTCTGGAGCGGTTTTGAGGGAATGTCTTCCCACGGGCAGAGCTTCGGATGGTACGCCTTGTTATTCACTGTGTGGAAAGTGGCCAAATTAGACTATCTAAGGAATCACAAGCAATAGTGACTGATGACCATCTTTTTTTCCTGACATGACAAATATTTGAAGATCAAGAGCAAAGAAGGTCCTGGGTACACACATGTGTAGGTGCACATGGGAGCGGGCATAAGTATAAAAGTCTTTGTATTACATGTTAAGACACCCCACACCCCCAGTTTGAGGTTGCTGTGAGCCAGTTTGGCCCAATAAAATGACTGAACTAAAATGACTGAGCCTCAGTTATCAGCCACCCCAGTGCAGGTGAGATGGACACCACAATGAAGTGACCATGGCTGCAGAGATGGCGAATACCTGTGAGCAAGTTGCATGGAACCCAATCTTGCTACTGCCATTAGTAAGTACTCAACCTCACAACAGCAAAGACCAATGCTGTGCCCACAAGATAGCACAATTCATCAAGGAGAACAACTAACTTGGTGGCAGGCAACATTTGGTCCCTTCAATCCCTTTTTTTTTTCTTGAGACAAAGTCTCACTCAGTCACCCTGGGGTAGAGTGCCATAGCTCAGAGCAACTTCAAACTCTTGGGCTCAAACGATCCTCTTGCCTCAGCCTCCCCTGTAGCTGGCACTACAGATGTCTGCCACAACTCCTGGCTTATTTTTTTTTCTATTTTTAGTAGAGACAGAGTCTCACTTGTCACCCGTGGTAGAGTGCCATGGCATCGCAGCTCACAGCAACCTCAAACTCTTGGGCTCAAGTGATTCTCTGGTCTCAGCCTCCTGAGTATCTGGAACTTCAGGTGCCCACCACAACACCCGGCTATTTTTAGAGATGGGGTGTCACTCTTGCTCAAGCTAATCTCAAACTCCTAAGCTCAGGCAGTCCGCCCACCTTGGCCTCCCAGGTGCCTTCAATCCTTGAAGGACCAGTGGTCCATTCTCACAGAAATAGACATATATTCAAGGTATAGAATGCCTTTCCTGACTGCAGGGCCTCAGTTAGCACCATAATCCAGAGGATCACAGAGTGCTTATTCCTCCAGTAGGGAATCCCACATGTATAACATCAGACAAGGCTTCACACTTTGTAGCAAAGCAGATGTAGGAGTGGGCCTCTGCCCATGAAATCCACTAGTCATATAACATATCCAGAAGCTGGTGGTGTGATAGAGCACTGGGACAGGGTGCTAAAGGCAGAACTGAGGGGCTAGTTAATGTCAAGGCTCAGTGAGAATGGGGTGCTGTCCTCCAGGAATCAAAGTCCTTCCTACAGCATTTTATTTCCAGTGGGGAGAATACCTGGATCTGGGAATCCAGGGATGGAGGCAAGAACGACCAGACCTGCCGTCACTTCCATTGACCAGCTGAAGGCTTTGTGCTTTCTGTCCCCACATGTAGATCTGCAGAGGTAGTGGTTTTGGTCCTGAAAGGACCACACTCTCACCAGGAGCACAGAAGAATCCCATTGAATCATAAGCTTAGGCTGCTGCCTGGTGAACATTAGGCTCCTGTGTCTGGAATCTGTAGGGAAAAGGTTCAATCTTGAAGAGGGTAATTACCCCTGATCATTCAGAGGAAGTACGGCTGCTATTATTATGATGCAGGCAGAGAGAGAGTGTGTGAAACCCACACCTCCTCCTGGGGTGCCTCTTGTAACAGTAGTAGGATCGAGGTAGCAACTTGGCCTAAGAAATGAATGGTAGCCAGAGGCTCAGACAACTGCAGGAAGAGATTGTGGGTTGTGCCAACTGGTAAGCCACCTAAATCAGAAGAGGTAGAAATTCAGGTGAAGGTAATCTAGAATGCACAGGGCAGGGGGGTAGTGGGTATTAACTACAACTAAAATGGTATGGGCTATAGTTTTTGCCACTAACTCCTTCTTCTAAGTTTTCTATCAAGAAGAGAGCCCCAGCAGCGCCTGTGGCTCAGTGAGTAGGGCACCAGCCCCATATACTAAGGGTGGTGGGTTTGAACACTACCTCGGCCAAATTGCAACAAAAAATAGCCGGGCGTTGTGGCAGACGCCTGTAGTCCCAGCTACTTGGGAGGCTGAGGCAAGAGAATTGGCTAAGCCCAAGAGCTAAAGGTTGCTGTGAGCTGTGATGCCACAGCACTCTACCGAGGGTAACAAAGTGGGACTCTGTCTCTAAAAAAAAGAAGAGAGGCGCACTCAAACTTTGAAGCCAGCCATTATACAAAAGAAATGTACATCTACAAGGAGTTACATCTAAAAGCAAATGTACTTCGGAAAGTACATATAAAAAGTACAAGTAATGAACTCAGAAAATACAGAAATGAGTTTCCTAGATCTTCCTCAAGGAAGGTCTTGCTGCCTGGGAGTAAAGAGCATGGTCAGAAGACACTGCCTCCTGATAGCAAGTAATTGTTAGATCTTTCAGGGTCTGCCTCAGCTATAGAGAACTGCCTCACCCAAGGGCATGTGCTTCAGGGCAACCTATATTGAGTACCTGAGCAAGGCAGGATATAATGCCTGCCTGGTCCGCATGACAGATCACACTTACTCCAGAGCTGCCCGTGGGCACGCTCAGGCTTTGTGAAGCCCCATTGCTGTTTCACTTCTCCCTCTGCTCACTCCTGCTTCCTCGGCCTTCCTTTCACGGGTGTTGAACCTTGCACCCCAAACTCTATCTCAAGTCTGCTTAAGAAGAACCCAAACTGTATAAGCATTTCTGCTGTCACAAAGTTAATTCATAAATACAAATGAACTTGGTGCTAGAACAAGAATACTTGTTTCACTAAGTTTTCTGTGCTCAGAAAACATACCTGCACAACCAATTCATGGTAAAGGAGCTGTTTTCTTTTTTTTATAGTTTTTAATGTATATAGCAAAGCCTCCACATTGATACACTTATTCTAACTGCCATCTAGTCTTCAACCCTGAGGAAAAACATATAGTTTATTTTACAAAGAAAAAAAGAAATTTATGTATTCCCTGGAAAACAGAATTGAGGCATCATTCATTAATAAGGCAAAGAAATCAATCTCTTCTGGAAGAAACACAGTTCCTGTTGGTTACCTCCCTTAGCTATTTACTGGGAAGGCCGTATTTTGGTTTCAGTTACGGTAAAACTCTTTGGACTGTAGTCAAATTCTTTAAGAGTTCAAAAGTACAAAGCTCTTTAGGAGGTTTACTCTTTTGAAATATTTTTTCAGAGGTTAAAAATTAAATTTCAAAAGACTATCTTGGGTGGGAAGAAAGTTCTCAGCAAAGACAGAGACCCTGAACACCTCCAACATGAAGCCTATTCATCTTTTTCTGTTACTTCTGTGTTTGTGCTTAAGTTTTTGCCAGGTAAGTAATTGAATCTTTATGTAAATTATTTTAAGCACATTTTTAAGGATTATAGAAATATAGGAAATAATGTTAAAGATATAATGTTGACTTAAATATTACATAGTTCAGTTACCACCGTTGTTAGTATATTGTCAGTAAAAAATATGTTAATATCTTGATAAAAGAGTTTTAAGAATATAGTTTTTATATGATATATGTGCATAGACATTGAACTAGGTATAGACATAGAACAAGAATTTTACTAATACAAGACTATGATTTACTGTAATTACAGCAATTTAATAAACATTTACCAAACCTTTTTGCCTGTAAGATACAGTGCTAGGAAAGTAATAAGACTGATTGATGTCTTCCTTCAACAGCCTCTTAGTATAATGTATAGTTGTACAAAGGAGATGTGAATATGCCAATGGAGAAATAATAAACAAGATTTAAAACGACCCTTGAAAATGCAAAGGAAGGGAATGTTATAAGACAGTATACATTTAATTGTCAAAAATGATACAAATTTCTTGTGGCACAAGACTTTAAAATGAGCGTACAAATTACTTTGTGCTGAAAGGGCAGGAAGAGATTATGGACCAAAGTAGGATTTGAGTTGGACCTATAATTCTGGATTACAGGCCTGGTGCCAAGATTTCTGGATGAGTGGGCAGGCCTGATGCCAGGGTTCACAGACAGGCTTGCTCTCTCATTCCCCCGTAGGAGAATTTATCGCCAAAGTAATCTCTCTCAACATGGTGCTATGCTGTATTGGGGAGAGTGAAACATACAAAGAGAAATTGTTTTCTTACCCTTTAAATGTATGTTCCCCATATCTGTATTCCCTTTGGGTACTATAACCTCTCACTTGGATCCTGGAACTTTCATCAAGGTATTTTTATATGCAGATGGTTGTGAAATGGATGTTTTTGTTGGGGGGGAAACAAGGGCCAGGAAATCCTTGTTCTGCCATATTGCTGATATCACTGTCTTCAACTGTCTTAAATATGCTCAGAACTAAAGGAAATTGAAAGAACAGTGTATCAAGAAAAATAGAGAAAAAAAAAAAAGAAAAGAAAAATAGAATACCAGTAAAGAAATAGAAATTAGAAGAAATAATCAGACAAATATTCTGAGGTTAGAAATAATAACTGAAATTAAAAATTCACTACGGAGTTTCAATAGATGATGTAAACAGGCCTAAGAAAGAGTCAATACATAAAAAGATCAGTCAGTTATCCAGTCTGAGGAGCAAAAAGGAAGAAGAATGAACTAAACAAACAAACAAACAAATAAAAGCATAAGAGACCTTTGGGACACAATCTAGCATAGTAACATATACACAATGGGAATCTCAGAGAGAGGGGATAGAGAAAAGGACACGCAATACTTGAAGAAATAATGGCCAAAATCTTCCCAAGTTTGATAAAATACATGATATTCAAGGGCTCAGTCAATCCTAACGCAAAAAGGTACACATAAGACATATTATTATCAATTTGTTAAAACCAAGACAAAAAGAGAGTCTTAAAAACAGCAAGAGAAAAGTGCTAGTAGACCTGCCCTACAGGAAATGTACTACGAGCCAGGGAATCCTTCATGCTGAAATGAAAAAATACTAGACAGTAACTCAAGGCCATATAAAGAATCAATGAACTCCAGTAAAGCCAATATTATATTATATTTGTTTGTAAATCTTCTTTTTATTTATTACATGATTTAAAAGACAACTATATGAAGATTATTATAAGTCATGTTAATGGTTATATATTGTATAAAGATATCCTACGTTAATAAAATTGTCAAACCTTAGTTAAACGGACAAAAAAGAGAAAACACGCAAATAACTAAAACCAGAAATGAAATTGGAGGCATTACTACTCACTTTATAGAAATAAAAAAGAGTGATAAGCAACTATGTGTACTATAAACAATTAAACACCAGCAAATTAGATAACTTTAGATGAAATGGGACAAATTCCTAGAAAAACATAAATCACCAAAACTGATTCAAGAAGAAATAGAAAATCTTAACAGACCTATTAACAAGTAAAGTTATAGAATCAGTAACGAAACACCCCCAAGAAAGAAATCTCTAGAGCCCAATGGCTTCACTGGTAAATTCTACCAAACACATGAAGAATCAATACTACCCCTTCCAAAACTCTTCCAAAAAAAATAGAAGAGAGGGGAGCATTTCTAATGCATTCTCTAAGGCCATTATTGCTCTCATACCAAACTCAGATGAAGATACCACAAGAAAAGGTGCGAAGTAAAGATAAAAGTTACCATGCCCCCTTACCAAAAATTTCCAATATCCTTCATTTGTTTGTGTAGATCCAAATTTTCATCTGGGATAATTTTCCTTTTGCTTAAAGGACTTAAAGAAACTTCTTGTAGTGTACGTATGCTGCTGATTAATTCCTTTAAGCTTTTGTATGTCTAAAATTGTTATTTTGCCTTAATTTTTTAATGATTTTTTTACTGGATATGGAATTATAGGCCAACAGAGTTTTCTAAAAAATTTTAATACTTGCTAGGTACAGTGGCTCACACCTGTAATCCTAGCACTCTGGGAGGCTGAGGCAGGTGGATTGCCTGAGCTCATAAGTTCGAGACCAGCCTGAGCTACAGCAAGACTCCCCCCACCTCTAAAAATAGCCAGGGCATTGTGACCAGTGCGCCTGTTCGCCCCCACTATTCAGGAGGCTGAGGCAAGAGAATCACTTGAGCCCAGGAGTCTGAAGTTGCTCTGAGCTTTGACTCCACGTCAGTCTACTGGGGGCAACAAAATGAGACTTTTGTCTCAAAAAAATTTTTTTTCAGTACTTTTTAAATGTTGGGGCATTGTTGCATTATGGATAAGAAATATGTCATCCTTATCTTTGTTCCTCTGTACACTTTGTGTTTTTTTTCTCTTCATCATTAGTCTCTCCTCCTCCTCCTCTTCTTCGTCTTTGTCTTCTTCTTCTTCTTCTTCTTCTTCTTCTTCTTCTTCTTCTTCTTCTTCTTCTTCTTCTTCTTCTTCTTCTTCGTGTGTGTGCACGTGTGCATGTGTGTGTGTGTGTGTGTGTGTGAGAGAGAGAGAGAGAGAGAGAGAGAGAGACAGAGTCTCACTCTGTTGTCCAGGATAGGGTGCCATGGCCTAAGTCTAGCTCATAGCAACTTCATACTCGGCTTCAAGCCATCCACCTGCCTCAGCTTCCCAAATAGCTGGGCGTAAAGGCACCCACCACAATGCCCAGCCAGTTTGTTCTACTTTTAGTAGAAACAAGGTCTGTCTCTTGCTCAGGCTAGTCTCAAACTGCTGAACTCAAGGTCTCCTTTCACCTTGGCCCCCCAGAGTGTTACGATTACAGGCAAGAACCACTGCACCCAGCTCTTCATCACCAGTTTCTCAGCAATTGGAGTCTGATGTAGCTTAGTGGCGTTTCCTACATGTTTCTTGTGCTTGGGTTCATTCATTTGTAGGATCTGTGTTTTTATAGCTTTCATTACCTTGGGGAAATTTTTCAGCTGTTAGTTATTCAAATGCTTTTTGTTTTCTCCTTTCTTTTGTTAGAGACTCTAATTTTCTATACAAGGCTGCTTAAAATTGTCCCACAGCTCACTTATATTCTGTCCTCTCTCTCTTTTTAAATTCTTTGTTATTTCTGTGTTTCATTCTAGATAGTTTCTTTCTATTAATGTGTCTTTACATTTTCCAATATTTTTCTTTTGCAATGCCTGCCTAATCTGTCACTAGTTCTATCAATTTTTTAAAAATCTCAAGTATGGTAGTTTTTGTCCCTAGAAGTTCAATTTGAATCTTTTTCATATCTTCCACATCGCTATTTAACTTATTGAACATACGAAATACAGTTATGGTAACTTTTTTGCATATCATGTTTTAACTTTTTTTTTTTTTGTAGAGACATAGTCTCACTTTATTGCCCTTGATAGAGTGCCGTGGTGTCACATGGCTCACAGCAATCTCCAACTCCTGGGCTTAGGAGATTCTCTTGCCTCAGCCTCCTGAGTAGCTGGGACTATAGGCACCCACCACAACACCTGGCTATTTTTCTGTTTTGCAGTTTGGCGGAGGTCGGATTTGAACCCGTCACCTTTGGTATATGGGGCTGGTGCCCTACTCAATGAGCCACAGGCGCCGCCCCATGTTTTAACTTTTTAAAAATATTTCAGAATATTGGCTCGGCACCTGTGGCTCAACCAGCTAAGGCACCAGCCACTACACCTGAGCTGGCAGGTTCGAATCCAGCCCAGGCCCGCCAAACAACAATGACGGCTGCAACCAAAAAAATGGCTGAGTATTGTGGCTGTGCCTGTAGTCCCAGTTACTTGGGAGGCAGAGGCAGGAGACTCGCTTGAGCCCAGGGATTGGAGGTTGCTATGAGCTGTGATGCCACAGCACTCTATACAGGGTGACAGCTTGAGGCTCTGTCTCAAAAAAAAAAAAAAATTTCAGAATATTATGGGGGTACAAATGCTTAAGTATGCCTGTCACCTGGCTAGTGTACACGTTCCCATTAGGTGTTGGTTTACCCCTTCTATCCTGCCCCCTCCTACCTGCTTACTTTCCATTCAGTTTATTACCAAACATCCACATGGGTGTTGATCGGTCAGTTCCAATTTAATAATGAGTACATCTGGTGTTTGTTTTTCCATTCTTGTGAAACTTCACTTAGAATAATTGTCTCCAGTGCCATCCAGGTTGTTTCAAAAGGTATGAGTTCAACGTTTTTTTATGGTTCAGTAGTACGCTATGTTATACACAATCCACATTTTGTTAATCTACTCAGGTATTAATGGACACTTGGGTTGGTTCCACATCTTTGCAATTGTGAATTGTGTTGCAATAAACATTGGAGTGCATGTGTCTTTTGGGCGGAATTTTTTTTTTTCCTTTGGGTAAATATCCAATAATGAGATTGCTGAATTAAATGGTAGGTCTACTTGTAGTTTTTTGAAGTATCTCCATATGACTTTCCATAGAAGTCCTAGTATGCAGTCCCACTAACTACATATAAGTGATGGCATGGCACATGCAAGCTGACATCTGTTGTTTGGGGATATTTTGACAAAAGCCATTCTCACTGGAATTAGGTGATACCTCATTGTGGTTTCGATTTGCACTTCCCTGATGATTAGAGACGTTGAACATTTTTTATATGTTTATTGGCCATTAGTCTATCTTCTTTTGAAAAGCTTCTGCTCTTTTCTTTGCCCAATTTTTATGGGGTTTGATTGTTTTCTTGATGATTTGCTCTAGTTCATTATAGATCTTGTTATTATCCCTTTATTGGCTATACAGCATGCAAATGTTTTCTCCCATTCTGTATGTTGTCTATTCACTCTGTCGATTAGTTTCTTGGGCTGTGCAGAAGTTTTTAATTTAATCAGATCCCATTTGTTAATTTTGGTTATTGCAGATCCCGTTTGTTAATTTTGGTTATTGCTGTGATTGCATTTGGGAGCTTCGTCATTAATTCTTTCCCTAGGCTGATGTCTAGAGGAGTTTTTCCAACATTTTCGTCTAGAATTCTTATAGTCTTATGCCTTAGGTTTAAGTCTGTTATCCCTTGTGAGTTAATTTTTGTGAGTGGTGAGAGGTGTGTAGATCCTGAGTTTCTGTCTTCTACATGTGGCTGTCCAATTTTTTCAGCACCTCTTATTGACTAGGGATTCTTTTCCCCAGTGTATGTTATTTTCTGCTTTATTCAGATCAAATGGCAATATAAAGATGATTTTACATCTGGGTTTTCTGTTCTGATTCATTGCTCTATGTTTCTCTCCTTGTGCCAGTATCATGCTGTTTTGATTACCATAGTCTTGTAGTATAGCTTGAAGTCTGGTAAAGTCATGCTTCCCAATTTGTCCTTTTTGCTCAAGGTCACCTTAGCTATTCAGACTCTTTTCTACTTCCATACAAAGCATAGAATTTTTTTTTAGATATGCAAAAAATGATGCTGGTATTTTAGGGGAGATTGCATTGCATCTATAGATCACTTTGGGTAGTATAGACATTTTAACAATGTTGATTCTGCCAGTCTATGAGAATGATATGTTTTTCCATTTGTTTACCTCCTCCATGATATCCTTCATTAGTATCTCATAGTTCTCCCTGTAGAGGCCTTTCACTTCCTTGGTTAAATATATTCCTAGGTACTTTATTTTCATTGCTGCTGTTATGGAGAGTGCTGAATGTGGCATTAGTTGTAATACCTCCTTTTTTCATTTCTACGTAAGCTTATTAGGGTCCTTTCATTTCTCTTTTTTGGCTTATCTAGCAAGAGGTCTCTCAATTTTGTTTATCTTTTCAAAGATCCAATTTTTTGTTTTATTAATCTTCTGTTTAATTCTTTTGTTTATTTCTGCTCTGACCTTAGTTATTTTTTTTTGTTCTGCTGGATTTGGGATGGGTTTGCTTTTTCTTCTTTAATTCCTTGACATAATTCATTAGGTTGTTGATTTCCAATTTTCCTGTGTTTTTTGTTTGGTTGGTTTTGATTGTTTTGTTTTGTTTTGATTGGATTTTTTGATGTAGGCATTTAAGGCTACGAATTTTCCTTTTAGGACTGCTTTTGCTGAGTGCCACAGATTTTTAATAACTTGGTTCCCTCATCAATTACTTTGAAGAACTCTATGATTTCCATCTTAATTTCCTCCTTGACCCAATAATAGTTCAGCAGTTGGTTGTTGATTCTGTTGGTGTTGATTTCTAATTTTATTTCATTCTGGTCTGATAATATCCATGGGATAATTTCTATTTTTTTGGATTTGCTGAGACTTGTTTTGTGGCGTAAGATGTGATGAATCTTAGAGAATGTTCCATGTGCTGATGAGAAGATATATATTCAGTAGTTTGTGGTAGACCATTCTGTAAATATTTATTAGGCCTGATTGCTCTAGAGTCTTGTTTAAGTCCTATGTTTATTTATTTATTTTCTACTTGGAGGATCTGTCCAGTTCTGTCAGTGGTGTGTTAAAATACCTGAATATTACAATGTTGCTGTTCATCACTTTTTTTAAATCTAGGAGGATTTGCTTTATAAATCTGGGTGTACTTGTGTTAAGTACATAAATATTTTAAATTCTTTTTTTTTTCTTCTAACTTTTTCACAGCATTTATTTTTATTTTTTTTATTTTTTTTATAATTTTATTGAATCATAATTCTGTACATTGGTGCAATCATAGGGCACGATTCATATACATTCAGAAATGTTTTGATTGTACTGTTACAGATAGCCTTCATGGCATTTTCTTGATCACTATATA
>CAUYON010037398.1:0-13984 GCA_963573935.1 Arctocebus calabarensis | reverse complement strand
AGGGGGAGGTGGGCAGATGTCCATGGGGAGGTGTGCAGATGTCCATGGGGAGGTGTGCAGATGTCCGGGGGGAGGTGTGCAGATGTCCATGGGGAGGTGTGCAGATGTCCAGGGGGAGGTGTCAAAATGAATTTGGATTTAGCTTTGCACAATGGCTTAGTTACAGGCCATGAGCTGCTTACTATATAGATGTTCTTTTAAATGAGCCCTTGAATTATTAAGTGTGGGTTATGCGGACATTAGGAAGCAAGCATTGTGTTGTTTGTCCTTGACACTGATCTGACTGAAGGCCTGAGATAGTCCCTCATCGCTGAACAATAACCCACCAAAGGTGAATAACTAGTACCTAGCAGATAAGTTATATTAAAAAAGGAGACTTTGATGCCTACCTTATGCTCATTTAAAGTAAGCAAAAACTCATTAGATAAGCAGTAACATCAAAGAAGTGCGGATAATTTTTTCCTGCTTTTCTTATGCTTGTCACCCATAACCATAGATTCAAATTGATAACTGCAATGGCAGCTATGTTCTAAGTGACAGCTGTAGAATGTAATCCAAGAAGGATCTAGACAACACCCGATCCGGAGTCCCACATTCAGTCGGTCATTCTGTATATTATAACTACATCAAAATTGAAGACAAAAGTATCTAAAGGTAAATTTTCAGTAAGATACACATTGCCTTGATTCAAACACCTTTCACTTGGTCTCAAAAAGAACTTGGGATGGAGTAATTACCAAAATTCTGATCAAAGTTTTATATTTCAGAGACCCAGAATGTGGTTCCGTCCATATTAGCTTAAAAGCATCACATTACAGAAAATATCAGAGGAAGAGATGCCATTCATTTATAAAGAGTTTGCCATCAACTTTGATTGAAAAATCAAAAATCATTGCAAGTGCAGAGACTTAAGAAGATAATTGTAAAAGCCTGAACTACAGCATTCTATCTCTAGGAATTTCTTTTCTCAGGAAATCTAGATGTGACTGAACTGATTTCAAAATATGCTTTGGTCTTGATATTGGGAATAGTGAAGAAACTTAATAAACATAAGCTAATTATACTGGAGAAGAAAGTAAATTTTGAATAATAAATTCTGTGATTTTGAAGGGAAGCTTAAATGTATGGAAAAGAATAAAATGAGATTCTAGACGTCAAGCCAGAGAAGTGACACCTGCTTTAGTTTCACTATATCAGAAGGAGGAGCCGGTTTCACAAAATACATAGCAAAGAAAAGAGAAGATTTTACTGTCCAGGGTGCTCATCTTTAAAAAAGACCAAAATATGCTGAGAGGTATCCTCTGAAAGATGTAATTAAACAAAAAGTCCCTTTTATAATGTGGTGAATCACAATTTGAAAATAAGGACTATGTAGTTGGACAAATACTTGGAAATATTAAGTGGTTAGAGAAAACATGCATGATTTTGAGACAAGAGGACTCCTAAGATCACTGCATCATCCTGTTATTGCTGAGTGAATTTCAAGGTGATCCAGTTAATTTAAGTACCTTGTCCCCTGGGGAAAGAGGCACAAAGGAAATGAGGCACCTTGACAGAAAGAACAATAATAAATCATGCCATCTTAGTCTGACGGGAAAATGTCCCCTTAGTGCAGCAGTTCTCAATCTGTGGGTTGCGACCCCTTTGGGGATCAAACGACCTTTTCACAGGGGTCACCTAAGACCATCCTGCATATCAGATATTTACATTATGATTCATAACAGTAGCACAATTATGTTTATGAAGTAACAATGAAAATAATTTTATGATTGGGGGTTCCCGTACCATGAGGAACTGTATTAAAGGGTCACGGCATTAGGAAGGTTGAGAACTACGGCCTTAGTGGAAAGATTCAGACCAAGGATGCAAGGGTGCATAATATTTCTTTGAATATTCATTAATTTTTACAGATCAAGAATTGTTCACTTGCTCTGTCTCGCCAAGGGGGAATCATAAAACAAAGTTAAATATCTTGATAGGAAATACAAATATTGGCTACTCTCAGAGAAAGGGCACAATAAGTTATTATTTAGGAAAATTGCTAGAGTTAGATATGGTAGAGAAAATAAAAAGTAAACTCAGATACATTGAACAGACAAAAGCTCAGCTAAGCCTTTGACAGAATAGAGAGGGGGTACGAAGAAAAATAGAATTGAGACATGCTCACCTCTCTGGAAAGAGAGGGTAGAAATGAATGCTACTCAAAGTTGGCAATTTTCAAAAAGTGAAGAACTGAGGAGTTATAAGGAGATAATGGGTCACAAAAACGCTTTTTTTTTTGGTGCTATGCCCAATAGCACAGGAAAGAGAGAAATCTCAAAATCTGGGAACTGGGCCACGATCAGTGCAAATTTCCACACATCGCTGAAGTGAACATATGCCTCAAATGCCACTCTCTGAGTGAGGAGACGGTAAGACCGTGTGAGTAAGCGATGACAGTCCTGGCTCCAGCCACTGCGGAGAGAGGCATGGCACAGCCATCCACATCTGCTCAGGTACCTCAAGGAGGGACTTTCTGCTCACAATGCCAGAGTTTAATTTTGACCATTTAACTTTTTTTACACTTAACAAGAACCATAGACTTCGCTATTTTCACATTTTATATGTATATTGGAGTAAAGGGATTCAATTTTTGGATTATAATCTTTTCTTATGAACTCCATCAAGGAAAGGCGCTTACATTCACGTTTAAAGAATGTGTGCCCTAACCGTTATCAGATTATAATAGTTATTATTTAATTGCATCTCATCATTTCATCCACTACTGTTTAATTTCATCTCACAATCTTCAGTAAGGGACACTGAAGATGGCGATCTTGCATAATTTGTGTCAACACTGTGGGAGGAAATAATCAGCTTAGGGTTTAGCAAAGCTTTCAATTAATGACTCATTTTAACCCATGACTTCTGCAGTTTTAATGTACATAAGAATTACCTGAAGATTGTGTTAAAACACAGAATAAGTAGCTGGACTGGGTCTGAAATTCTGCCTTTCTAACAAGCTCTGAGGTAACATTGAAGCGTCTGGTCTGCAATGAAAAATTTCCAGCTTGTTTTAAAACTCTCTGGGACAAAAGCGAACTTCCTGCCAGCAAATTTAGGAGGACTAAAAGAAGAATCAGTGTGAGCGTTAGGGGAGTGTCTTAACAAATCATCCCCCTCTCCCAGGAAAGTGAGCTTCCACACTCAGAGTCATCACAGCATTCTTTACCCTAACGAGGAAAAGAATCTGAGCAGTATTACTGGAGAATATTTAGTTTCTATTCCTGATATTTCCATGAAAGAGGAACATCTGTTGTACAGGATGACCATGTTATTCAAAGGGAAAAGATATGGGAAGAACACTTTCAGCTACACTCTGCTTTCTCCTCATCCTTGATGTATATTCAGCGAAGTGACGCATTTGCTTGACGGGCTCAGAGTTTCCAAGTTCTCCTGTCATGCCAGGCAGCCACAGGAGGTCTGCTTTCTCCACTGTGCAGAATGAGCTTTAGTGGATCATGATGGTCATCATTGTTCAGACTTATCGATATTAGATGGATCCGTCCTTTTTAACACTCAGGTGAAGCATTTTAGGTCCAGGTGGTCATGTTCTTAAAACCACATTCACCAGATAGATGTAAAGTGATAAAGATAACATTTCTCCCTATCTATCTAATTCCTGTGTCTTTTCTCAAATGGTTCCAAACACAGAAGAGAAAGATAGATGTGTTCATTAGTAACCACCTGAAAGACCAATGGTAAATACAAATGTCTTTGTGAAATGCCTCCTGATTTGCTCTTCTCTCGCAATTGAATGGTTTTCCTCCTGACTCTAACTGTCATTGGGTTGAGACCAGAATTGAGAAGATAGAAATAGTACAGATTACTTCTTTCTCCAGCCTTTGGATTATTAGCGGAAGAGGAAGATAATGGAAAAGCAATGGGGTTTGAATGTCAACTATTATGCAAAGGGAAAGTAGACTGTCTTGTTTCCTTTGAACCAGCACAAAGGAGGGTTTAGAATCCACTGAAGTACCTCGGGTTTTTACATCACTGTCACACCTGTTAAATTACACACGTGAGGAATGAGAACCTTTGGGAGAAGCAACTATTTAAAATACAAATACAATTCTGCGCTCACAGTCCCCACATGTGTGAATTGAGAAAACAGCCTAGAATTAATCATTTAATCCCAAACTACATAGGAAGTTCTGAGTGCATGAGTAGGTTAGCAGGCTGGCATGAGGAAAGAAAAGCCTATGAATACGAAGGTTCTAGGAGCAAAGGTGAACGGAGCGTCACAGATCCTAGCAGTAGGTGTCAGCCTGTTCTTCAAAATGCGAAACAAGACCTGTCTAAAGTCAGTGGCTCCTGTCCAGCCCCTCATAGCAGAAAATAGCACAGATCTAAATGACATTCACAAATCTGAGATCCTTCTAACCACAGAACGACCCCTGATACACACAGTTGCCATTTTGGAGAACAGAAGGCAGACGCAATCTGAAAGGGACTCATTTATATAAAAGGAACTATTTAAACCAGCACTGATGGGAAGTTGAACTATGAGTAGATGAACTATGCTAACAGGAAAAGACTGTGTGATATGATTAACTGAAATGAGTGTTCTTAGAAGTAGCATGAAGCTCATCAGAAATATCAGATCGGCTATGGAATAAATAGAACCTACCTTTTCCATTTTGAGCCAATACAAACTAAACTGAGAAAGGGGATAGAGTTGGGATAAAAGACGAGGAATAAACACAAGCAACCTAATCTCAAAGTATTTGAGTAATGGACAACAATGCAAAGGACATTTTGCAAAATGAGAATTTCTAAAAGCTAAAGATAAACACGAGTTTTGAAAGTACTTTTGCCAACCACCAATAAACTCACAAATTTTTGTTTTTATATATTGTTGTATAATTCAGTATGTAAATAATATAGGAATGACTACAAGAAAAATCATAACAGAAAAGCAGATAATCAACAAAATACTGAAAAAAGACTGGTCTCAGAATCTTATCAGCAAGAATGGATGTGAGATGACAATAGAACGGGTATTTCAAATTCTGAGGGAAAAGTATTTTCTACCAATAATAAAGTCAAAAAACTTGACAAGTTGTAAATAATATCTAAATCAGAACAAAGGCAATGCAACATTCTAAAACCTAGAAATTTAATTCTGGCCCATCCTTTCATAGTAAATTATTTATGTCCCTCAAAAAAAAAAAAATGAAGAACGAGTCAAAAAAAGATTTTGACATATCGTCAGTACTAATTTCAAACCTGGAGATCAGTGAAAGAAAATTTCATGATAAGAACTGAAGTTTGATTACTAGTGAAGTTCAATTCGTTCCATAGGTTCATTTGCTTTGTCTAGAGTATTGCCAGGTTACATTTTTTTCCCTGTCTTCTCTTGCAATGCCCCTTTTCATGTATTTTAACTTGTAGACATTTTATATTATCAGGTGACCAAATCTATCAGGATTTCCACTTGTATTTTTTTCATTTCTTTTGTCCTTTGGGAATGGAGTCTCCCCTCAGTGTATGTGCGATCTGAGTCATCTGTATCTTATATTTCCTCGTTAAAGGCTCATCATCACCTGATGTGCTACACAGAGGCGACATCGACACAGTTTGAGTGTGTATCCTCGAGTGTGTGCACAGACCTGCCGGGATGCTCTCTCTCATGTCAATAACACAGCTGGCTCCTAGGCACTCACTATAATGAATGCTGCCTGAGATACGGTTTCAGAACTATTAATCTTCAGCTATTATTGTTCTCAAGTCACTTATCTAAGTTTCATAAATATTTTCGATAAATGTTAGCCCTATCTTATCTTACTTTTTTTATATAAATCTTCTACCTTCAAAAATCACATCCTTGATGCTATGAATATTGTACCATTTGGTTATATATTTGGGTTTTGTTTGCACTCAAGTTCCCTAGAATCCATTGGAAATCATTTTGGTAAATGTGTTTTGTATTTCAGAAAATAAAATAAAATTTTAAAATACAATAAAACAACAAGAATAGCATGATAACAAAAAAATTGATAAGAAAATAAACATTGTTGAGAAAAATTAGAGTAGTAAGGACCGCAAAGTACATAGAAAGTGAATGGTACAAAAATTCTGTCTAGATATAGCAAGATGGCTGCCCTAAACTTTGTCTTAGCAAAAACTTAGAAACGATTATATTTAGTATTTGTGATGCAAGTGGTAATTTTGTTCCCTGTGTCTGGCAAATTCAAGAGTATATTCAAGCATGATGGACTTAACTTTTACTTTTTATCTAAAAGAGAAAATGATTGTGATATGGTCTAAGATTGAGAGAAATATTAATCCTCTTTCCACATGCTTTTCATTTATTTTATGTTGGGAAGTGGAGACTTCCTTCTTAGTGGCTCTATAGATCTTTAAGCAAAGAAACTTTACCAGGTGATTTCTTTTATCATCAGCACATGCATATCAAGCATTAGTGTTTATATACCCTGGAGAGAGATTTTTCTGAAGAACAATTACTATGGAAGAACTTCACGTGATCTCTGATGTGTAGCAACAATTAATTTTGTCATATGGCTACCGTGTTGTGTAGGTGATAACACGAGAAAAAAGGACTTTATTTTCTCTATGAAAATGCTTTTCTATCAAATGAGTATTTCTACAGTGGCCACTGTCTACAGTGGTCAACTGTGGGATGACAGGTCAAGAGACTCTAAGGTCATCTTACACACTTTGGTTGGATCCTCACTTTAATGTCAATCAATGCATTGGGACTTTAGGTATTAATATAAGAATTAGTGAAGCATCAGGGTTTGGTGGAAAACAGATATGCTATTCTTAGTAGGGAAATTCTCTGGCCTGGATTTGAAAACAAAAGATGAAGATATAGCAACCGAGAATGACCCACATAGTTTTCTTTTAACACTATCCTGCCTGCAGCCTGGAACAAGTTGTATAGTTCCTCTGAACATGTAATCTTTCTTATTAATTCCATATTTAAATATAGAAATACTACCTGATAATAACATCTATCTTGTAGTTTGCTGTTAGTATCAGAGACAATGCCTCCAAGGTCATTTGCACTTTACAAAACCCAAATATTGAATTAAACAAATAACATTTGTTTCTAATATGATAATAATTATTATTATTAGTCATTTTGGATTTATATACAGTCTTGATTTATTCTTTCAATGGTGTCATAAATTGCTGGTACTTTCAATGTGGTGAATATTAAAAAAATCCATTTTCAAAGAATTATTTTTAGTTGTGTCTTGTTTTTCTATTATTTTTAAGAAGAAAGCAATGTTGCACTGACATTGTAATTCTCTATGGAACATTACCTGAAATTGTTTTTCAGGGAAAGTTCAGTCTCTCCTCCTTTCTTCTGCTATTACATTTAAGCAAGTATTTACTCTACTCCTAACCTAGAGTAATTATATTTCTATTAATAGAAGTTTGATCTATTTTAAAAATCTGAATGTATGTAAAAACACCATATCTTAAAAATCAAGAAATATATCAACACATTCGGCCAGAATACCAAGTAAGGTTTACTCCTCTGCCCAGATTTCTTCTTCAAGAACATGATTTTTTTCCCATCAATTCTTTTTAGACAAAAAGACATCCTTGAAAAAGTTCTGTATCTTTCATGTTTTGTTTTTGATGCCACGAGCTGCCTTTCTGGAGAGTGCGCTATGCCACTTTGATGAAGTGGTATAAAATGGTGCTAACTGTGGGTGCTGCTACCTCTGCCTTCTCCTACCTTGGCTAAAGTTGGCTGAGCTACGCTAGTTTTAGGGGCAGAAGTTACCATTTCCCCATAGTCTTATCATCAAAAACATCATTTAAACCATGATGACTGGTGAAGCTCAAGTGGCCTAGTCTTACATTGTAAATCTCTGGAAAAAGGAGTGCCATGAAGAATCAAAGCCAACTAAATGACTTATCTGTAGCATCTTTAAACTTAACAGTCACTCATTCATTCACGCCTACCTTGGCGCTTTTTCTCACTTGTCTGAAAAATGAGATTCATCCTTCTGTACCTAACATCTAAAACAAAAACCACTAAGAATAAATGATTATTGAGGACCTTCTATGTGCTTGACATTCTTCTAAAGTAGGTTTCATGCATATTTTATGTAATATTCACAAATTACATAAAAAAATCAGTAACTTGTTTAATGTCAAATAACTATTAAAGGGATCCTAACTCTGTAGGGATATAAAGGCAAACGAGGGTTATGCACATGTGAGAAATGCCTAAGTCTGCAAGATTTACACAGATAGCATGGTAACTTCTACATATTTTATCCCCAAAGTTCATAGACCAAAGCATATATTCATTTTAGGTGGCAAAGAACAGTATTCTGGATAAATAAAATGTAATTTATTTCACCCCATAATGGTGCACCTGAAGTCATGATGTATAAACTAATCAATTGGAGTCTTGTTAAATGCAAACTCCCCTTCAGCTGTTCCGCAGCAGCTCCTGAGATGATGCTTTCCTGACAATCTCACTGATGAGCTGGCTGACCACTGAACTTTGTGCAGCAAGACTAAACATGTCTTTAGGTTCAAGTTAAGTAAATTCTTGATTTTATATAGGGTGTCTATAAAGTTTTTTTTTTAAGAGTGTCCATAAAGTTTGTGTGCAATTTATTATGTTAAACTATTTTAATTTGCACATTTTATGTCTGTCCTGTATTTCACTAATAAAATTCTTGTGCTGTAATGTGCAAGTTAGTTATTATCTAAGCCAATTAGCATTGACTAAAGCTGCATCATCTTTAAAGTGGGGGGTAAGGAGGGAGCAGGGAGAGGGGAGCAGGATGGGGGATGGGGGTCACCATGTATGGCACAACTTTGGGGGACACAACTCTAAGAGGAACTTTACCTAACATATGCAAACAGCATGACCTAAATCTTTATGCCCTCAATGATCCTGAAACAAAAAAAATTAAAATGAAAAACAAAAAAAATTATAAATCTATCTCAACTGGCTATCTCATAAATTCACAATACATACTCCAACTTAATTATGTGACCAAAAATGAAACAAACAAACAAACAAAATGATTGTCACTGTAAATGCTGATGAAATATTCAAGGAAAAATTTAAAATGTGAACCATAAAAAAGAATATTAGGAATATGAATCTTTTGGATGCAGAAACATGTATAAAAGTTCCCATTTTTATGCCACAAAATCACATATTCCCACTTAAACATCACTGCCTATTGATGAAGGACATTTGGCACCTCTGCCAGCTCAGCGGAGCTAGCAGACCTGCTGCCTCCACCTTGGCGGTGTTGGTGAGGCGGCAGCGTGGCTGAGGAACCAGCGCTGGCAAGGAGGGGGACCTCCAACCCCCCACCAGAGGCTCCAATAGCCAAAAAGGCCAGACAACTGCCGAGGAAACACCTGCGCCTTGGTGTCTCCTCCACTTTACACTTAGGACTAAATATGGAACCCCTATTCCCTAAGCCTAGGTCAATTTTGTGTGAATTTCCTAGGCCTCAATTCCATGAATGGACTCTGTCCATTCGTTAATACATTCATTCACCTTGCCCCTGAGGAAGGAACTGTGTTCATTCATTGATACATTCATTCACCTTGCCCTGGTGGAAGGGACTGTGTTCATTCATTGATACATTCATTCATGTTGCCCCGGCAGAAGGAACTGTGTTCATTCATTTCCTGGCCAAGGAACCAGTACACCTATATATACCCCGAAACTAAGAGCCTAAGTGCAGAGACAGGGAAAGACCGGGAGAGAAACGGAGAGAGCTTTTCTCTCCCCACTTGAGTTCTCTCTCTCTCTATCAGGAGCTTTAGTGTTTTTTGTATTATTTTCTGTAAATATTCTGTCTTACCATTGATCTGTGGTCCACGGATTTATTCTTCAAATCACCGAGCCAAGAACCTGAAATTCCGGTATCACTATCTAAATCATAAAGGATGATGTGATTGTTTCTAAGTGATACAAAAATATAATTGTTTTTCAAACATTTCTCAAATGTGGGTCTAGTTCTGTTATATAAGTCCTATCAGATTCATACTAACACACACACAAAAAATGGTTTTCACATTCTCTACATTTGCCTGAAATTTTCCACTCCTAATTAGCCCTTACAGCAATTTCATGGACATGTTAGTTCAAACGTTGCATTTCCTTCTAACCGTCTAGATTCCCTGTATTGAATTCCTCTCAGCAGTACTAGTGCTTGTATAGTCACAAGCATTTAGAGTGAGGTAATGGCAAAAGAGCATCAATTGTGTCAAGGTCTTCATAATTAGCCACTTGGTAGAAAGAATCACCGCCTCACAAAGGTACCTGAAATTAGCTTCTCATGGTGACCCTTACTGCACCTGTATTGTCAGCAGCTTGGGCTCAGCTGGAAAGTGGAGGGCACTTGGTGTTGGAGCACAGTCAGAAACCAGCCACACCTGCAGCCTCACAAATGATGAGCATTGAAATAGAAATTACGGGTGTCACAATTAACCTTGATGAAGGAACATCATTGAAAACTCAGTTTGATATCCTGCACAGGCATACAAATACATAGTAAACGTCATGGAACTCTTATCATGCTACAAGTTTAACTACAAAGGATTGAGAACAAAGATTAAAATAAATATCACTTAAAAATACAAAAGAAATCATCAAACATATATTGGACACAATTTATCTTCCTTCCCTCTTTTATAAATTAAGAATACTTGCCCTGAAGAAAGAGACCTGAATGTTTTAGCTTATTAAACTTTGTAGTTTGTGGCAGCAATTCACAAACTCCATCACACATCTCTTGGAGGGGTCTTTGAAAGATAGCTTAAACTGATGCATTTAGTAGGTCTCCAATGAACCTGAGAATTTGCATTTCCAAAAGTCTCTTGCTGGCCAGGCACAGTGGCTCACACCTGTCATCATAACACTCTGGGAGGTTGAGGTGGGTGGATTGTTTGTGCGCAGAAATTCAAGACTAGCCTGAGCAAGAGCAAGACTGTCTCTACTGAAAATAGAAAAACTAGCCAGGCATTGTAGTCAGCTATTTGGAAGGCTGATATAAGAGGATGGCTTGTGTCCAAGAGTTTGAGGTTGCTGTGAACTATAAGCGCATCACTGGGCATTCTACCCAGGGCAACAGAGTGAGACTCTGTCTCCAACAACCACCAATAAAAAAAAAAAATCTCCCATAATGCTCCTGGATCCTAGGCCACGCCTAAGAATTGTTGCTTTAAAACATCCTGTTAGATTGTCTTATCAAAATGGATCAGCCTGATTCATTTTTAGTTTATAAAATCAGGTATTAAGGCAGTTTTGAAGATGTGAATTTTTCTATTTATTCACTTATAAATCTCTCATTTAAAGTTCTGTGACCATGTTATTCCAGAGAATTTTGGTATGTCATATTGCTCTTCTAACATAAAGATTTCAGATTTATCCTTATTGTTAAAAGTTTAAAAGAAAGTTAAAATTCAGCCTCTTTTCCTTTATACTCATCAAGTGGGCTTTTGAAATTCATAGACAATTTGCTAATTACATAAAACATTGTTCAAATAAATGAAACAAATAAAACAGATTACAAATTAAAGAACATGAGAAAGGGGCTTCCAGGTTAATTGTGGACCATGGCTGCGGAGGACAATACAGACAGCTGGTACCCATAGAGCTCGGCTATCTACAGGGAAGTATTTATGAATCAGATTGCTGTGTAGTCAGTCACACCGTGTGAGTACATCTGGTACCCCACGCCCTCCTTGTGAAGGATACCAACAGTCTGTTCTCGATTTCCTAGTATGGGATTTCCCCTTAAAGTACCTCTTTGTGAAAAATGTAGCTATAAGGCAGTGACATTTCAGAATATAAACAAGGAATTTGACAAGATTAAAAACAGGATAAAAGGAAAAGCAGTTTTAGTTAACATGAGAACTGGCCTTGCCACATGTTATTGCTTAACTTGCAATGACGTTTTTTTCAAATTAGAAGATGCCAAGGATCCAGGGCTAGTCCTTAAAACTGGAACTTCTAGATAGCGCCACTGTTCCCAGAGATTTTGAAACAATCTCAGTATTCTTGTATGCCAGCAAATAATTCAAAGCCTAAAAAATAAACTGTTTCTGATTTTATCTCAAGAAATAGATGTGTTTGCGTATTTTAAAAAACAAGAAAAAAAGAAGAGTGATAGTGGTAAAATGTATCAGAAAAGCCTAGAGGGTCTGGACTGATAACCTTTTTGAGATTATAAACAGGTTTTACTGTATTTACAACTAACTTTTAACAATATCACAAAATAAAAGTAGTCAGTGCTGTGTGTCCAATCAGATTTGAAATAGGTTAAAAAAAAACAACACAACTTTTTTTTGGTTTCATCTTCCTTCTTAATCCCCAAGTTCCCTCATAATTTTTCAATGTTTAATATTCTAAAATTGATATGCTGAACTAGATAATAGTGTAAACTAGTATGCAACATTTAATTCAGACTGGTTATAGTCATAATTTGGGCAATTAGATTATACAAAGTAGGGGAGGAGCCAAGATGGCGATCTGTAGCCAGCTTTCCGCAAAGGTTCCCGTCCAGAAGGAAAGTTAAAGGACAGAAACTCAGCAAGAAAGTCAATGGTTTGGATCTGAACCAAAAGAAAAGGTCGAAGAGCACACATCAACCCTGCTAGGGTGGCCTGAGACCCCGAGGACACAAACAAAAAGGTACAGAGCATATCAGCAAGCGGACGGGAGTCCCCTCCCCCATGAGATCGGCTTGCAGCATACTCCATACTTCCATACAAACAAGCAAGCAGAGTTCAGATGTCCTCCCACTCTACCCCACGGGAGAGACCCTCTAAAACCCAGACCTCCTTCCCCTACTAGGGTGCCGTGGTGCTCTCCAGTCAGGCACAAAACTGTATATACTCTCAACCTGCAAGTTGGTGTTCCTGGTGTTCCCCTCCACTCTCACCCTGAGGTCTGGAGGCCTCTTCCCCACAGAATCCAGATTCTTGGAGATTTTCTCGAGGGGTGTGGACGGGCACAAACTTGCTGAACTGTGCTGGTTTTCCGGTTTGCAGTGGTGAAAGGGGAGAGAGACATGAGGAGACCTGGCTGGTGGGAAGGTCTCCTGAGGCACGAAACAGCAACCAGCTCCGGGAACAACAGCTGGAGAGCTGCACCACTGGGGATGTTTTGAGGGGACACTCCCAGTCTTCTGGGCGGCCAGGGGAAGCAGTGGCTTCTCTGGTGCTGGTGCCGGCAGAGTGGACCAGCAACCAAGGCACGTGAAGGATTTGCCTGAGACAGTGCCGGCTGGGACACAAAGCAGGGATTAGAATACTCACAGAGGGGCTGCTTTGCTTAACCTGGCCCTCAGGGAATGAAAGCTGAGTCAAAGGGCTGGAACTCACAGACTGAGTAAAACCCAGTCTGATCAGGGAAAATAGCCTTGACAAAAATAAATTCTGCAAACTTGATCTGTTCCAGCAGCAACATCAATCAGGGACAGGGTTGGAACTGAGTGAATCGCCCCAGCCCCTGTTAAGTACCCAGATTGTCAGGCCCCACCTCCCCCTGCCAAACAGTGACAGGGAATAGCAGACTGGTTGTGGAGCCACAGATCTCTCTGTGACCCAGGCAGGTGCAAACCTCTGGAGCATTTGCTCATTAGAGGAAACTGGATCACAACTGTTACCATCGACTGGGTGTGATAGAGGGGCAAGGTTGGGAAGGAGGCATCAACTTTCCCATTTACTTGCTGGGGGGATGCCCTCCTGAGCTCACAGAGCATCGAAGTGAATTATACAAGAGCTTCCAGAGGATCCCTGTTATCTAGTTGCCAGAGACTTTTTTAACTTTTCCATTTGAGATTGGTGCTGGCTAGAACAATTGATTAGGACCTCTTCAGCTGGGCTAATCACCCAAGGACTTTCCAAAGTGGTACCCTGGGTGTGTGGTAGTGGGAAGGTTTGATTTGGCTTTTTCAATTGTTGCTTGTGGGGGGTG
>CAUYON010037397.1:0-10052 GCA_963573935.1 Arctocebus calabarensis | reverse complement strand
GAGCCACAGGCGCCGAGCCAGCATTTGTATTATTCTGGATGGAGGTGGAACACATTATTCTTAGTGAAGTATCACAAGATTGGAGAAGCATGAATCCTATGTATTTAATTTTGACATGAGGACAATTAATGACAATTAATGACATGGTAGGGGGTGAAGGAAGGGGAGAGAAGAGAAAGAGAAGGAGGGAGGGGGTGGGGGAAGGAATAAAAAAGAAAATAGTGACTAATTCTCATATAAGTTGGATATAATTTTGACCAAAGTACATTATTTGAACAAGTACATTATTTGAACAATAACTTTTTTTTTTTTTTGGGACAGAGCCTCAAGCAGTCACACTGAGTAGAGTTCTGTGGGATCACAGTTCAAGGCAACCTCCAACTCCCTGGGCTCAAGTGATTGTCCTGCCTCCACCTCCCAAGTAGCTGGGACTACAAGCACCTGCCACAATGCCCATCTATTTTTTGGTGGCAGCGTCATTGTTGTTTGGCAGACCTGGGCTAGATTCAAACTCCCCAGCTCAGGTATATATGGCTGGCTCCTTAGCCACTTGAGCCATAGGCACTGAGCCTGAATAAATAACGTTTAACTCAACTTATTAATATGTTGTTTAGGATATTGCATCTACATTTATAAGTGAAACATATCTGCAATTTCCCTTTATAATAATATATTTTTCCAATTTTAATATCAGGTATAGCCAGAAGTAGTAGAATGAATTTGAAGGATTTCTTCTTTTTCTATTGTCTGTAAGATTTGGCAAGATCTGTTTTTTGAAATTATCTTCTATTTTTATTTATAAATATTAGTTGTCTATATTTTGAGACTTTGAAAAAAAAAATAATGAGTATTCCCAGAAATAATTCTCCTTACTATTTAGAGGCCTTTTCTTTGAATTTGTTTTTTCTCTCTTACCATCAAAAGTTTCCATAATTCCAGGAGCCGGCATTTCATGTGGTTTCTTTGTTTTCTTGCTAGAATTTTACCTTTTCATAATTTTAAGTTTAATTGTATCTGGGATTGAGGCAGAACTTTGCTGTAAATTATGAGATACGTATTATTCATTTTGATCATCCATAGTTGATGCTTCCCAGATTCTCACAAATCCACCAACCCTTTTGAGACTGAAGCCCTCCTTCCCTCAGCTACTGGACTATTGGTAGTCGGCTGCTCTCTGCTGAGTTCTTCTCTGGAAATTGTCCCTGGCTAAAGAGAGTCATCTCATTCAAGTTTCATGTTTGTGGGGTGGCAGATATCCAAAGATTGGCCATCGTCTCAATTCGAGACATCTTTGAGGGGCTTTCCCAATTTCAGAGGTTCCTCCAGGGATCAACTGAGACCTTTGTGGGGACTTTGATAGAGTTCAGCTTCTTGCTCTGTCTATCCTGTTCATTCTTCCACTCTCACTGGTCCTCATCTAGACAGCACTGCCCGATAAGTACATTTCCTACATGTACATTTCTATCACAGAGTCTGCTTCCCAGGAAACCTAGACTGCATTCTTACCACTGTATATTATTTAATGTATATAATATTTTGCATGGAAAATATATTTCATTATCCTTGCACTTGGACATAAAAATTAACTCATGTAATAAAATTTGTCATTTGTTTCAATGAAAAAAAGAAAATATGAAGCATTCAAGACCTTTTTACCTAGACCACAAGTCTTACTCACAGATATCAATTGGCCAGAGCTAATAAATGCAATTCGAACTGCAGTTTTGGCTGAACCACCGCCCCCGGTATATGGGGCCAGCGCCCTACTCCTTGAGCTACAGGTGCTGCCCTTTTTCTTTTTGAGACAGAGACTCACTCTGTCACTTGGGTTGAGTCCTGTGATGTCATAGCTCACAGCAACTTCAAACTCTTGGGCTCAAGTGATTTCTCTTGCCTCAGCATCCTGAGTAGCTGGGAGTATAGGTGCCCGCCACAATGCTCAGCTTTTTTTTTTTTTTTTTTAAAGAGAGGAGGTCTCATTCTGGCTCAGGCTGGTCTCAAACTTGTGAGCTCATGCAATCCATCTGCCTTGGCCTCCCAGAATGCTAGTATTACAAGTGTGAGCCACTGCACCTGGCTCAATATTTTGAAATTTTAAAGAAGCTAATTACACAAGGCATGGATACAGAAAGGAATGAAGAATTGCTGCCATGTTTGGCCTTGATATTATTATGTCTTTTCTGGCAGATGAGTATAACTCTTTCAAGGTAAGGAACTAGTCAGCTGGACTGGGACTCAAGATCAACTACCTGACTTCAAAGCTCATGCACTTCTGTAAAGCACATTACACAAGGAGCTTCTTAGGACTTTGAGGTTCTTGAGAGTGAGTCTTCTGCAGTATAAGCAGGATTCCTTTGAGATTCATCTAGTACCCATCATCACTGGGAATACTCTCTGCCATGGAATGCTTCTGAAACGTCTTCGAAATACTTGCAACAATGTGGGAAAATAGATGAATAGTGAGTTTAAAAAATCAAAGGCCAGGCTGGGCATGGCGGCTCACACCTGTCATCCTAGCACTCTGGGAGACTGAGGCAGGAGGATCCCTTGAGTTCAGGAGTTCAAGATCAGCCTGAGCAAGAGTGACACCCTTTCTCTACTAAAAATTGAAAATTAGCTAGCAGACACCTGTACTCCCAGCTACTTGGGAAGCTGTGGCAGAAGGGCAGCTTGAGCCCAGGAGTTTGAGGTCACTGTAAGTTAGGCTGACACCATGGCACTCTAGCCTGGGCAACACCGTGAGACTTTGTCTAAAATAAAAATAAAATTTTATTTTTTAAAAGTTATTTCTTTTTTTTTTTTTTCTGTTTTTGAGACAGAGTCTTTGTTGCCCTCAGTAGAGTACCACAGCACCATAGCTTACAGCAACTTCAAACTCCTGGGCTGAAGCCATCCTCTTGCCTCAGCCTCCTGGGTAGCTGGGACTACAGGCAACCACCACCACATATGGCTAGTTTTAGAGACAGGTCTGGCTCTTGCTCAGGCTGGTCTTGAAAGCCTGAGTTCAAATAATCTGCCCACCTCGGCCTCCCACAGTGCTAGGATTACAGGCCTGAGTCACCCGGCTGGCCTTAAATAAATGTGTTTCTTTTTTTTAAATTAAAACAGAGTCTCACTTTGTCACCCTGGGTAGAGTGTCATGGAGTCATAGCTCACAGCAGACTCAAAGTCTTGGGCTCATGCAATTCTCTTGCCTCAGCTTCCTGAGTAGTTGGGACTATGTGTGCCAGCCACAACGCCAGGGCAGTATTTTTGTTTAGCACTCCCGGGCCAGGTTCAAACCCACCAACCCCAAGCATGTGGCCAGCACCCTAACTACTGAGCTATGGGAGCTATGGGTGCCCAGCCAATAAATGTATTTCTTTCTTTCTTTTTTTTTTTTTGTAGAGACAGAGTCTCACTTTATCGCCCTCGAGTGCCGTGGCGTCACACTGCTCACAGCAACCTCCAACTCCTGGGCTTAGGCGATGCTCTTGCCTCAGCCTCCTAAGTAGCTGGGACTACAGACGTCCCGCCACAACACCCGGCTATTTTCCTATTTCGCAGTTTGGCCGAGGCCGGGTTTGAAGCCGCCACCTTCAGTATATGGGGCCGGCGCCCTGCTGGATGAGCCACAGGCACCTCCCAATAAATGTATTTCTTGTTACAGGGTGTTGAGTTATACAGAAATGCCTGTAGACAGGTATGCATGCCACTGGTGCTTAAACTCACATAGGCCCCCTACAGAAAAGGAGACAGACAAGCGCAGCCTGACCATTAAGGTCAAGGCCAAATTGCTAAATAAGAGGCCAGGCAGTGGCTCAGGCCTTTAATGTTGGCTCTGGGAGGCGGAGGTGGGTGGATTTCTTGAACTCAGGAGTTCGGAGGCCACTCTGAGCAAGAGCAAGACCCTGTCTCTAAAAAACAGCGGTGCCTTGTGGTGTGCGCCTGTAGTTCCACCTACTGGGGAGGCTGGGGCAAGAGGATAGCTTGAGCCCAAGAGTTTGAGGTTGCTGTGAGCTGTGATGCCCAGACACTCTACCCAGGGGGACAGAGTGAGACTCTATCAAAAAAAAAAAAAAAAAAAGAAGAAAAGGTAAAAGAAAAGAAAGGAGGGAGGGGAAGAAAGGAAGGAGGAAAGCAAATGGGAGGTCCTCAAAGGCCTCATTCGGTCCTACTCAGGGTCACCTCGCCCCCTCCCCCCTCCTGCTTTAGAGGAAAGGAAGCCGGGAGCCCTATCCAATCCGAGGCGCTGACGTGAGATTTGTCCAATCACGTGCGTACCTGGAGAGGTGGGCGCAGCCTCCCCTTGGTCGCCGGGACTCGGTCCTCAGGTGGGGCTCCCGCTCCTGCGCTCCGGGACGCTCCGCTCTGCCGCAGCCTCTGATCTGTCCGGAGGATGTCGGGAGACCCTGGAATCTGGGCAATGGTGCGTGTGTATGAATGAGAGCCCTGAGGGCGGGGCCCGGGTCTTCCCGCTTTGGTTCTGGAAGTCTGCGGGTCGAGACCTCGTAGGCTCAGTTTGAAGATCAGAGCAGGGCTGGGCGGCAACCCGGAAACCGGCGTACGTCCCATCCTCGTGTGACGTCTTTGTCCGGGGCGGGAAACCTGGTCGGGGCAGCTCTGTTTCCGCAGTCGCTCTGCCCCTAGGCCCGCCCCGCCCCCCGCTTTTGCGCTTTGACTGAAGATCTTCCGGGAGGATTCTGCATCGGTGTGCGGGGTTGAGTGTGTAAAGTGTTGTGGTCCGTGGGGTCTCCATCCCGCCTTACTCCTGTTAAAAATTTACTGAGCCTCTATTGAAATGATAGAGTTTATTTCTTCAAACAGCAGTCCCTGAACCGCGGAGCTCGCAGCCGCATCCCCGGGGAAGGAGACTTGGAGGAAAGACTCATGAAAGATGCCGGAGAGGGCGGCACCCATAGCTCAGAGACCACCTACCCCCAGGCCGGCGGGCTCCACTCGGCCCGGCCAGCTGAACGACAATGACGACTGGAACAAAGAAATGGCCGGGCGTTGTGCGGGCGCCTGTAGTCCAGCTACTTGGGAGGCTGAGGCAGGAGACTCGCTTGAGCCCAGGAATTGGAGGTTGCTGTGAGCTGTGATGCCACCGCACTCAACCCAGGGTGACAGCTTGAGGCTCTGTCTCCAAACAAACCAACAAACAAAGACCAAATCCAGTACCTGGTTAGAGTCTTGTGTTTACTTTATTTGGACCATCCACATGAAAATTTCTTGCTTTTGTAATCAGAAAAATCAGCAATTTGCTGTTGGTTAAGCCTAAATTTTGTTTCCTAATGTTTGGATGCAGCAAGTGATTCTTGAAAAAAATGAAGCTTAGACATCCTGAGAGCTTTCTAAAATTGGAAAACCACTAAAAAATCAATGTCCTTCTAATTTTGCCTTGTTCGCCACACCTCCTGCACTCCAGCACAGGTGAACTCTGAAATTGCCTTACCTAACAAACAAAACTTACCAAATGAAAGCGCTTGCCCTTTAGTACCTTCCTGTTGCCTGCCTCAGGAAGGCATCTTTCTTTGATGTCAGAAAGAACCATTTACAAGTTAATTTCTTTCTCCCTGGTCCATTCATTCTCCCTAATGACTATTTTCTGTCTCTCAAGAGTATGGTCTACATACATCATCTTTTCTCTCTTACATAAAAAAAGGGTATTTAAGCTTCCACACCCCAGTGGGAAGTTGGGACTATCTCTGTGATTTTCCTACTCATATTAATGAATTTATATGTGTTTCCTCTTGTTAACCTGTCATTTCCAGTTGATATTCAGGAAACCTTCAAATAATGAAGGGAAAGGTTTTTTCCTTGTCCTTTATTTTAGTACTTTATGAGAAATTAATTTGAGGACCAGGTGTGGTGGCTAATACATGTAATGGGAAGTGCTAGGGGGAAACAAGTTGTTGGATGTTAATATATATGGGAGGCAATGGCTGAAATGGGTCTAGATTCCTGCACTCTTACCTAAGGAAACCAAAAGCTAACTCAAATTTATTTATTTTTTTTTTTTGCTTTTTGGAAAGCTGAGAGTCACTTGAGGCTAGGAGACCGCCTGAGCAGGAATGAGACACCATTTCCACAAAAAATAGAGAAATTAGTGGGATGTGGTGGTACAAATAGGTAGTCCCAGCTACATAGGTGGCAAGGCAGGAGAAATGCTTGAGTCCAGGAGCTTGAGGATGCAGAAAGCTGTGCTGACATCACTGCACTCTTCCTGGGTGACAGAGACTTTTTTCCAAAGCAAAAAGCAATAAAATAAATTTGAGTTAGATTTTGGTTTCCTTAGGTAAGAGTGCAGGGATTTAGAGCCATTTCAGCCATTGTCTCCTATATATTTTAACCCCTAACGACTTGTTTTCCCCTCCATTTTCCAAATGTATAGCAAACTGGGTCTAAATCCACCACCCTATTCTCTCTGATTTAACTTTTCTAAGGCTTGTAGTAAAATCCTACATTTTCACTTTCTTTCCCACATTTATTCCTTTCTTCCTTCTTCCCTCCTTCCCTCCCTTTCTTTTTTTTGAAACAGAGTCTCACTCTTTCATCCTGGGTTGAGTGCTGTGGCATCACAGCTTGCAGCAACCTCAAACTCTTGGGCTCAAGTGATTCTCTTGCCTCAGATTCCCAAGTATCTGGGACTACAGGCTGGGACCAAGTAGCAGGGGCTACAGTTTTGTTTTGAGAGAGGATATCAGGGAAGGGTAGTTCTAGGAGAACAGAGGTCTTTTCAAGGAGATCCCCAAGGATACACCTGCAGGGTCCTCTCCATGGTGACTCAGTTCTTAGAAATTTGTAGACTTAAGTTCCTGGTACCTGGAAATTTCCACTTCTGTGAAATCCTATAGTTTTGTGGGGGCTGCAGCAGCTTCTCCCACTTGATTCAAATTGGCCAATGAGAAAGGTACCCATCGGTTGGGACTTTTTGACTAGAGATAAAAAGGGAAAGATCAAGTCAGATGGAGAGTATAGCCATTTTGGATTTTTCTATGCTATTTGCTCTGCTGGATGAAATAAAGCCTTTCCTCTTATAAACATGGTTTTTAGGTGCTCTTTCTCTCCATTGGGTCTTGTCTTCCTGCAACATTTTTGGTTCCCTGACCGGGAAGCGTGACCACATGAGGAGAGAACAGGCTCAGACACTCCTGGTAGTTGCTGCCAACACTCTAGACATCCATGAGGGGGCTCCTGATCAGCTTGGGAGTAAATGTCGGCCCTATGAGAAATTTTGGCCAGGACTTGGTAGATGGAAAAGCACCTTTAGAAGCTTAATGAGTATTTTAACAAATGAATGAATGCAGTCCCTCCCCTGGGACGAGGTTATTAGGTCTTTGCAGTTTTTGTCTGGGAAGGGGATTAGGGTGTGTGCTCCCTACCCAGGGGGGAGCCACCCAAAACATTTCAGGCTGCTTTGTTCAGCGCTGAGAAGATGTGGCCTGCAGGATGCAGTCTGGTTGTGCCTAGAGTTGGGAGTCTGGATTCTGAGCTCACCTGAGCCTGAAAAATGGGGGTACCCTGTCCATCCCTGAGTGAGAAAATCCTATATCAATAGGACATTCCATAAATGTCTCTCATTTGTAAAATGTAATAATTTGGTGTTTTAAATTGTTTGAGAAACTTAGTCTTTGTCAAAGAGTAATATTCTTGCCTTTTTAACTTTCTAATTATCAGTTTAGCCAAGTGAATAATTAACTTCATAGTAAACTGTGATCCTGTTTTGTGAAACATGTTTTTTATTTTTTTTTTCTTGAGAGTAAGAAATAGTAGACAGAAAGGAAAATAGCATTCTGAAAGGAAAAGATCTTGTGTGGTAAATTTTGTCCTAAAACAGAAATGTTATTTAAGAAAGAAAGGGCAATGCAGAAGGTTTAGAATGTTTGTAAATGGTCTATGGAGAATTGAATAAGGTTCATAAAAGGAAATTTGTGAAGGAATTTGCATGTGATCCAATTGACTATCCAGTATTGCCTCTAGAATCTTTTGGCTTGTAATCTTGTTTGAACAAATGTTTTAAGCTTTTGGTTTTAGACAGTCTTCCAAAATAAAAACTCTAAATTTGGTCTTTTTGAAATATTAAGACCACTGAAAGTCTGAGAAGGACATATTAGGGTTATTTAGTATGTTAAAAGTGTATAGGAAATATTGTGAAATGTTAAAGGGTGGTTAATTTTGTGTAGATTATGTTTATCTGTATGTTCATAAATTATAAAATATTAGTCTGTCTTAGTATGTATTATCAGCAATTTTAATTCATCTCAGAAAGTATTTTTTTGTAACTGGCTGAGTCCAAAGTTTGTACTTCAAAGGAAATATTAGGAAAGGCTGGCAAATTCTCTCAAATTCAAATACCTGATGTCTTTGGAAATTAAATACCATTGGGCTAAAAGAAAAACTTCCAGGACTTTAATAAGATAGCTAACATGTTGGCTAGGCACCCAGCTCAGTGACTAGGGTGCCAGCCACATACACCAGAGCTGGCAGGTTCAAATCCAGCCCAGGCCAAACTAAAAATAGGTGGGTGTTGTGATGGGCACTTGTAGTCCTAGCTACTTGGGAGGCTGAGGCAAGAGAATTGCTTAAGAACAAGAGTAGGAGGTTGCTGTGAGCTGTGATGCCATGGCACTCTACCGAGGGTAACTTAGTAAGACTCTGTCTCCAAAAAAAAAAGAAAGAAAGCTAAAATGTCCATGAATATTGCTGACCTAACATTAAACAGAATAGAAATCAGTTACATGGAACTGGGTTGGTTTGTTATGGCTTTGTTTTTTTTTTTTTGAGACAGATCCTCAAGCTGTCACCCTGGATAGAGTGCCATGGCATCACAGCTCACAGCAACCTCCAATTCCTGGGCTCAAGTGAGTCTCCTGCCTCTGCTTCCCAAGTAGCTGGGACTACAGGTGCCTGCCACAATGCCCGGCCATTTTTTGGTTGCAGCTGTCGTTGTTTGGCGAGCCCGGGCTGGATTCGAACCCGCTTGCTCAGTTGTACATGGCTGGCGCCTTAGCCCGTTGAGCCAAAGGCGCTGAGCCTGTAGGGGCTCTTAAAACTAGATATTATCTTAAGAACTGTGTTCTTAAGTCTGTAAGTAGGAATACTAATGTTATCATTGTGTGAACTTTAGCCTTGGAATCCAGAACATGTAGCTATTTATGGGTAACTGCTAAATGTTTTCATTTTCTTATGCAGAACCCAACCTTGACTTTGTCCCTGTTAGTGTAAGGGAGCCAGAAAGCCACAAACTTATGGAAGGTGGCTGAGGTTATGCAGAAGGCAGATGAAAGCTCTGGGGATTTCTATGAAAGACTATATGAAACATACAGAGTGGCCAAACCCTGTATGAAGTTAATAAGGGGGGAGAGATCAGGCCAATTGAGTAGAAATCCAAACAACCGAAAATCTTCAAGAGGCTATAGGAAAGAAAAACTGGAGGCAGGTCCTGGTGGTAGGCCTCCCTGGCGTAGCCAAGCCTTTGTGAACTGTACATATCAGAAAGAAATTGAGCAGCTGAGTACCGTCCTGGGCAGGATCAGGATGTACCGTCCTGGGCAGGACCAGTTGCTCATCTCTCTAAGCAACTTGATGAGGTCTCAGAGGGATGGCCCCCATGCCTAAGAACACTTGTAGTCACAGCTATACTGGTGCAAGAGGCTGATAAATTGACTACGGGACAAAACTTAACAGTCTGGGTAGGGTATGTAGTGGTCACTTTTTTATTTTTGAGACAGACTCTCAAGCTGTTGCCCTGGGTAGAGTGCTGTGGCATCATAGCTCTCAGCAACCTCCAACTTCTGGGCTTAAGTGATTCTCTTGCCTCAGCCTCCCAAGTAGCTGGGACTACAGGCACCTGCCACAATGCCTGGCTATTTTTTGGCTGTAGTTGTCATTGTTGTCTGGCAGGCCTGGGCTGGATTTGAACCTGCCAGCTCTGGTGCATGTGGCTGGCGCTTTAGCTGCTTTACCTATAGGTGCCGAGCCTGTAGTGGTCACTCTTATGAACACTGAGGGGTATCATTGGTTGACCAACTCATGCCTCACCGAATATCAAAGCTTACTGTGTAAAAATC
>CAUYON010037394.1:0-13244 GCA_963573935.1 Arctocebus calabarensis | reverse complement strand
AGTATTAATGTCTTTATATAGTGATCAAGGAAATGCCATGAAGGATATCTGTAACAGTACGATCAAAATATTTCTGAATGTATATGAATCGTGCCCTGTGATTGCACCAATGTACATAATTATGATTCAATAAAATTATTTTAAAAATATATATATATATATAAATTGGGTGAAAGATTCCCTATTTAACAAATGGTGCTTAGAGAATTGGCTGGTACTTGTAGAAGGCTGAAACTGGACCCACACCTTTCACCATTAACAAAAATTGAGTCTCACTGGATAAAAGATTTAAACTTAAGACACAAAACTGTAAACATCTTTGGAGAGAGTGCAGGAGAAACGCTTGAAGAAATTGGCCTGGGAGAATACTTTATGAGGAGAACCCCTCAGGCAATTGAAGAAACACCAAAAATACATTACTGGGATCTGATCAAACTAAAAAGCTTCTGCACTGCCAAGAACACAGTAAGTAAAGCAAACAGACAGTCCTCAGAATGGGAGAGGATATTTGCAGGTTATGCTTCTAAAAAATATTTGATAATCAGAATCCACAGAGAACTCAAATTTATTAATAAGAACAAGTAATCCCATTTCTTTGTGGGCAAGGAACTTAAATAGAAGCTTCTCTGAAGAAAAGAGGCACATGGCCTACAGACACATGAAAAAATGCTCATCATCTTTAATCATCAGAGAAATGCAAATCAAAACCACTTTGAGATATCATCTAACTCCCATAAGACTGACTCACATAACAAAAATCCCAAAACTACAGATGTTGGCATGGACGTGGAGAAAAGGGAACACTTATGCACTACTGGTGGGAGTGTAAGCTAATATGTACCTTTTGGAAAGAAGTATGGAGAATACTCAGGGATCTAAAGCAGACCTGCCATTTGATCCTGCAATTCCTCTAGTAGGTATATATCCAAAAGACCAAAAATCACTTTATAACAAAGATATTTGCACCAGATTGTTCATTGCAGCTCAATTCATAATAGCCAAGTTGTAGAAGAAGCCCAAGTACCCATCAACTCATGAGTGGCTTAATAAATTGTGGTATATGTATACCATAGAATATTATGCAGCCTTAAAAAAAAGATGGAGACTTTACCTCTTTTACATTTACATGGATGGAGCTGGAACATATTCTACTTTTTCAAGAAAAGTATCTCAAGAATGGAAGTAAAAATATACAATGTACTCAGTACTATTATGAATCCAATTTACAATCACACTTTCATATGAAGAATAAATCACAACTATGGCCCGAGATGAAGGAGGAAGGAGGGTGATTTGGGAGGGCAAGTGGAGGTCAGATTTAGGGAGGGTGAATGGTGCATAATTCAAGGGTACATGTCAGATCTATTAGAATAGAGTATAAATGTCTTAACACAATAATTAAGTAAACGAGATGTGGTATATATTAATCAGCGTGATGTAAGATTTAATTCTATATGAAATCAGCACAATGTACCCTATAAATGCATTAATGTATACAAGATCTATGGGTTTATGATTTAATAAAAAAATAAAAATTAAAAAAATCAACTGAAAAGGAAAAGTGGGAAAACAAAATGACATAGCAGGAAAGAAAGAAGATGGCAGAAGTCGTCTGAATTCCATGGATCAGAGAGCAGAGCGTAGTGACTAATCTTTAGCATTGTGAGAGGAGGGTTTTTATACATTCTTTCCACAAATATTTCTTATGCTGCTATATACCAGGCTTTGTGTTTGGCACAGGCCACACAAGTGTAAAACAGTGTTTCTATTGGAGAGGAACTCTAGACCCAAGAAGAGATACAAAAGCTGAAAAAAAACAGCTTCATACTCTGTGATAGAGTAAAAATTCTGCTTTGGTGGAGGGGCAGGCAGGCCGTAGATTACAAACCAGATAGGTTCTATAGTTTTGTTCTTAAATTGAATCCGTATGTAAATTTTAACAGTCACATTTACTGAGTAAGTGGGAGTCAAACATCAGTTGGATGTTGGAACTCGGGGACTTAAATTATAATAGCCTCCATTTGTAAGTGTGAGTTGTATGTAAGTCAGATGTTGTAACTCAGAGACTGTCTGTATTTACAAAGAGGAATTCAGTCAAAGAGAAAGGAGTGACCACGCAGGGAATTCTGGGATGGCTTCATAAGGGAAGAGAGCATAAGACCTTGAGGGATGAATAGGTATCTGCCAGTAAACTTAACGTGTACAAAAGTACAAATAAGAAAATGCAGAGGACATTCTAGAAAGGAAAGTAATTCAATGTAACTGGAGCAGAGCATTGCTTGGAAAGTGGAGATGGAAGGAAATGATGTTGAAAAAGCAAACTCAGCCCAAATCACAAGAGACCAGGTATGCTCTGCAAAGGAATCTGGGCTTCAACCTGAAGGCAAGGTGGAAAAGGTCTAAGCATGTACGTGATAAGATAGAACTTCTCTGCCCCATGAAGTTATAAGTGATCACATGAGTTATTTTGGCCAATGAGATGTGAATAGAAGTTATGTGGATCACTTCTAAATGGAATTTTACAGCCAACAAATGCTTTGCCACTTTCTCTTTTACTTCTAGTCAGTGGGCCAATGATTTTAACACAGTGGCATTTCCTGAGTTCCTGAATGACCTCAATGAGAGAGCGCTCCTCTTGCATGACAGTGGACTTCTAGCAGGAATAGAAAATAAACTTTGTTCCCTTAGCTACTTTGATTTTCAGTTGTTTTATTACTGCAGAAAAACTGCAGGCTATCCTAACAGATACATCAGCTGAGCAGCACAATGAGATTTATATTTCAGAAAGGTAACTGGTGGCAAGATGGAAGATGGGTTAGGGGTAGGAAAGGAATTTAATTACAAGCAATGAAGCCAATAGGGAGATGTTGTTATTGTCCAGGAAAGAGATTATAAAGGCCCCAAATTAGAGCAATTAGTGGTGCTAAAGAAAATGAGTCAAACTTAAGAAATATGTAGATTTCAATAGGAGCAAGAATTTAGTGACTAACAAAATGGTTATACATGGGTCATTATGAAAGTTTTGACATACAGAAAAATCAAGAAACATAAAATCCATGCAGACAGAAACAAATGAAACCCTCCCAGCAACACTGATAAGCCAAGTGAGTTGAAACTTGGACAGGTGAATCAGAAAGAACGCTGTTGACTGTGTTTCTTGGAAGTGAAATAACAAACCATAACACAGTCTCGATCTATTCCCATGTGAGAAATGACCACAAATTTTATCAGGTTAAGAGAATAATGTATATGTATTATCTCACAGTTTCCATGGATCAAGGAGTTCAAAAAAAGTTCAGCTATTGGGTCTGGTCAAGATTCGTCATGAGGATTCAGTCAAAAATTTGGCCAGGGCTGTAGTTATCTGAAGGTTTGATTGGGGCTGGAGGAAACACTTTCAAGATGCTTTACATAGATGGCAGGAAAGTTAATGCTAATGCTGGCAAGAGTCTTCAGTTCCTTGCCATATGGACCTTTGCATAGGGCTGCTCAAGTGTCCTTGTGACATGACAGCTGGCTATCCCCAGAGTAAGTGCCCTAAGAGAAAATATGGTGAAGTGGTTATTTTTCCTATGACCTAGACTTAGAAGGCACAAGCTGCAATTTCCTGTATATTCTCTGGTCACATAGACTGACCATGACACACTGTGGGAGAGCCCATAAAAAGAGGTGAACGCAGGAGGTGAGGATAATTAGGTGCCAGCTTGAGCCTGACTGCCACAACGAACAAAACTGAAGGAAGAAAAGACACTGGCCGAGATGTCTAACTTGAACGATTCAATGATAAGATTAAACAAGATACAGAAAGAGGGGAAAGAAAACAGTTTGGGAGAGGAGAGAGCAGACAATTTGCTACAATTTGGACCTGCCATGTGGAAGACCCAAAAGGGAATACAAACAGAGATACCTAATAATCATTTAAAAATATAAAGTTCCAGGTGGCACCTGCGGCTCAGTGAGTAGGGAGCCGGCCCCATATACGGAGGGTGGCAGGTTCGAACCTGGCCTTGGCCAAACTGCACAAAAAATAGCTGGGCGTTGTGGTGGGCACCTACAGTCCCAGCTACTCAGGAAGCTGAGGCAAGAGAATCACCTAAGCCCAACAGCTAGAGGTTACTGTGAGCTGTGACACCATGGCACTCTACCAAGGGTGACAAAGTGAGACTCTTTCTCTAAAAATATATATATATATATATATATTTCCTAGGAGATATCAGAGCTGATAATTTAGAAATGAATATTTTCTAAGTGATGGACAGGGCAAAGGCAGAAAATAATAGTTTGGCCTCAAAAGGGACAGAAAAAAAAAAGAAGAAAATAAGAGAGACGAATCAAAACACCAGGAACAGAACCCTATGAAGAGAGGAATGGGGGGGGGGGGGGAAGTCAGCAAAGGACACAGGGCAGAAGGAATCTGGAAAGCAAGCAGAGAATAGGGGCTCTCTGGACAGGGGAAGTAATAGTGGGGAGAGATCTATAAGAGCCTAGTGGTGTTGCCAAGCGACGTAAAGCAGTCTTGCAATATGAAAACTGAGACAAGCCCACTGGCTTTCTCAGGTAAAATGAGCAGCCACATGGCCAGTGGTCTCGGTGGAGGTGGGAAGGTGTGCTCCCCTAAATGCATGATGCCACTCCTGAGATTAAACCCTTCCTCTCACACAATAGAGGTGGCTTCCCTCAGAACAGGCCCACAGTACAACACCTTGAGGACAGACCAACCTCGATCTGCACAGTATGAAAAGCTCCTTTTACCATGGGTCTGTCATGCTCTACTATTGCTTGCATGGGTCAAACAAAGCACTGTCGCCTCTTTCCAAACAACCAGGCCTTCATGAAAAGCTGAGGGTATTGATGACCTTCTTGGGGCAACAATATCGTCTGGCAGTTACTCGAAGGATCTAAAACCCAGAAGTACAGGATTTGAAAACAGTAAAAAGAGATTATCTTGATGAATTGTATTTTAAAGATGATCTCCAAACAAAGACAATTTTTTAATTGAAAAGAGGTAAATGAAGTATTTATTTTTTTAAATAAAAGAAGTAAAACTAAGTTACTTCCCCAAGGCCTTTTCCTTTTTTTTTAACCCTACCATCTGGTCTTGGTTTTCTAACTCTCTTTCCAGTGCTCTTTTAACTCATTTTTTTTCACTTTATTTTACACACATGCACATGCACGTAGACACAAATGTGATATCAGGGAAAAAATGACACTCAGTAGTCTAATAAGCATCTCCTATTGAATATAGCTAAAAGCAATCTCTTAATTTTATTCCTGAAAACATATCTCTGCTCGTCTCACCCGTCCATACCCCAGAAATCTTCCTTGACATCTCTCTCTCACTTTTATATCATTTACCAACACCTGACATCATTGTACATTTTTATTAGTTTATTATCTCTCCTTCTCTACTGGAATTCAAGTTCCATGAAGGCATTTTGTTCCCTGAGACATCTTCAGTGTCTTAGAAGTAGTTGGCACACAACAGGTCCTAGAAAATATATATGCTGAATAAATCAATTAGAATTAAATACTAAAGTCAGGAAATACTTAAATGGCAATATTATAACTTCAACCCAATGAGAACTTAATCTGGGGACTTACCAGAAACTGAAAGCAAAAAACATCACAGTCATTGCTATAGTCAACGAAATTGCCTTTGGTTTTGAAGACAATGGTAGTCATGGTATTCCCGAAATCTTTGGCGAGGATCAAATACTAGCCCACAAATATGCTCAGGAGCCAGTCACCCTGAAATGACAGGAAATGATATGGAAAAACCAAAACACATTACTACCCTAACATAATGACTTTGGCTGTATCCAAACAGCCTCTCTCACTTCTAGACATCCTGCCAAGAAATTACAGAAACAAACTCAGTTACAAAGCAATAAAGGACCCTGCTGTGGGGGATCCAATTCCACTCATTCATTTATTCTTCCATTCATTCAGCAACCTTTCATTGAGTTGATACCATACATTAGACCTTGCTAGACACCAAGGTTAAAATCCTTTCTGGAATAAATAGTTTTTGCTGTTGTTTTTGCTCCAGTCATGGAAGTTTTTGTTACCTTTGTCATCATCCTCTTCATCACTGATCACACAAAACATGTAAAGGCTAAAACGGGAACCTCAAGAAAGGCTTCTCTGTGTTGTTGGCTTGTTTTTCCCACCATGGGGAGTGAGGATAACGTTTACCCAAGTAGTCTCTCCTACAACCCCCAACAGGTTGTTTCGCCCTAAGAATTGATTTGCCTATCTCGGGGCCATGGTAGCTAAGTTACCTGAGTCATGGAAGTGAGAAGAAGCATTTGGTCTGACTGCTTACTTTGGCAATAGCATCCCAGTAATAACTTAATTTTCAGAATACAGGAAGACCCTTGGGATAGTAATGAATAAATGAATGGCTATGATCCAGAAAATCCTTATTCTCATTCTAAGAGCTTGATCCTGGTGGTTACCACTTTTTTTTAGCTTTTCACATCAATACGTGAACATGTTGCAGTATGTCATATTACATATTGCAGAAAGTACTTAGGTACTGACAAGATGCTGACTGCTTTCCATGCATTTAGGAATAGTAACAGGAGAAATCAGGTGATTAAACTTGTAAAACATTTTTCAAAGACCTCCCATAAGGCCTAATTCCTTGAAATATAAATTAAGGAAATAGAAGGATTTGCTTGTGCTAAAATGCTTTGAACCCATCAAACAACCCTCTTCTCTCTGACCCTCTGTAAGAATTCTCTTTATTCTTGGAATCTTGACTTCTTCCAACACCATAGGTCTTCTCTTGGTTCTCTGGGGGAGGGAGGCGGACGTTGTCACTAGGAGTTTTTAACATGATTCATTAACTTCCTTGAGCTGCAATAACAGATTAGCACAAACCAGGTGGCTTAGACCAAAAGAAATGTTTTCTCTCACATTCCTAAAGGCTAGAAGTATGAAATCAAGGTGTCAGCAAGGCAATCCTCTCTTTGAAGGATCTAGGGGAAAAATCCTTCCTTGCCTTTTCCAGCTTTTTTCATTCCTGGTTACCAGCAGTCCAGGGCATCTTTTGGCTCGTAACAGCATCGCTCCAGTCTCCATATGTCCATCCTCCCCTGTGTATCTCTCTGTCCAGATACCCCCCTTTTTTACAAGTCATCTGATTTAGGGCCCATTCTAACCCAATATGACCTCATCTTAACCTGATTACTTTGGCAAAGAGGGTCACATTCACAGGTTAGGACCTTAACATATCATTTTGGAGGATATAGTTCAACCCACAGCTATGTCCAAACTCTGAGTCTTCTGCTCTGAGAAAATTCTACCACATGGAATTCTAAGCATGAGCCAGCCCTTGGACTTGGGCCTTTTCTGTGAAACAGGAATAATGCTTTTGGTCTTCAAAAGCTCATTGCAAGTTATAATGTAACAATTTTCTTCCTCCCCCTTCTTCCTTTACTCCTTGCTTCCTTCCTTTTTTTTCTATCCCTTTCCTCCTTCCTTTCTCTTTTCCTTCCTTTTCTCTTCTTCTCTTTCCTTCCCTTTTACAAATACTTGTAAATGTTTAGTATGTGATGACCCAATGTTGGCCCTAAGGAAGATAGAAAGATGAAGTGAGATTTTCACATTCGAAATTTAGACTCATGGGGGCACATACCTGTAGCCCCAACTATTTGGAAGGCTAAGGCAAGAGGATCACCTGAGTCTAGGTGTTCGAGGCTGCATTGTGCTATGTTGGCACCAGTGAATAGTCCCTGTACTCCAGCCTGGGCAGCATAGCGAGATTACACTTAATAGAACATTCAACTGTATAAATATTATGATACAAGGCAGAAAGTGGTAATTGCCATACGAGAGTCATAGGAACAGTGGCACAAAAATAACAGAGAAAATAGATTACTTCCTGCTAGGAAGAATCAAACAAGACACCTGAGCTTAACCTTGAAGAATATCTGGAATTCGGAATTTCAGGTAGAAAATGAGCTCCCAGTTGAGCTGGGAGCAAAGGCATAGAGACAAGAAAGCACAGCACGCTTATCAATTTCTCCTGTGCCAAGCACCTTTATGTGTCAATGTCACAAACACATCTCAGAAGTTCTAACAGAAAAGAGATTGGAAGGAAAAAAGCACCCAAGGTGCCTGTGGCTCTTCGGGTAGGGTGCTGGCCCCATATACCTAGGGTGTTGACCAAACTGCAACGACAAATAATAATAGCCGGGCATTGTGGACGGCACCTGTAGTCCCAGCTACTCAGGTGGCTGAGGCAAGAGAATCGCCTAAGCCCAGGAGTTGGAGGTTACTGTGAGCTGTGTGACGCCACGGCACTCTACTGAGGGTGATAAAGTTTTTTTTACCAAAAAAAACGGGAAAAAGCACCCAAAACCAACTAACAGTGGTCATCTTTGGGTAGTTAAAAAAATGTGCTTTGGGCAACACCCATAGCTCAGGGGGCAGGACGCCAGCCACATACACTGACGCTGGCGGGTACAAACCTGGCCCAAGCCAGCTAAAACAATAATGACAACTGCAACAAAAAAATAGTCGAGCGTTGTGGTGGGTGCCTGTAGCCCAGCTAATTGGGAGGCTGAGGCAAGAGAATCACTTTAGCCCAAGAGTTTGAGGTTGCTGTGAGCTACGACACTACAGTACTCTACCAAGGGCGACAGCTTGAGATTCGGTCTGAAAAAAAAAAAAGCGCTTTTTTTTTAGTCAGCACACCTTATATTTAATTAGAAATTTTAAATTTTTCAATAAAGACTTTCAGATCACCCTTCCAAAAAAGGAGAACTCACATATTTCCAGACACAGAATTTTTACTGAGACTACTATTAATATAAAAATCATATCAATTACGAACGACATAGAAAAAGAAAATGGCCAAGAGAGATAGTCCATCAATCAGGTAGATCCTGTAAACATTGGCATTTTAATCTCTGCTTGAAGACAGATGGAACTTGGATTTTCCCTTTAGGTGAGCATCGCCTGCCCTCTGCTGGTAATTCAAAAGTTTCCAAAGGCAATGGTTTGCCTTTCCATCTTGCAAGACAAATGATAGAGACAACAAATATAAAATCATCATCTGATCTCAAAGGCATTTGTTTCACTACTTTGACCATGTTTTCAAATTCTTTAAGCATACTCTGGCATCAGAGAGAAAAGCCATGTGTTCACTTTCCTTCTTAGGCCAAGAGCGCAACCCATCCATGGGCTAGGACCACCATCCAAGTCGGAGGAGCACTGGTTTGGCTGGCAGGGGCAGGTGGTTTGGTTTGTAAGATGCAGGGAGCAAGGGGTGGGCACAGAACCTGAACAGGGCCTTGGGGTTGGGTGAGGGAGTTGCCATGGAGAGTGACATGGAGAGCCCCTGACACAGAAAGGAGTCGGATATGTGTCTTAATTCAAGATCTTAGATCAGGTGGTTTTTTCTTAATTAGGCTCCATCTCAACCTCAACACTGCTGACTTTCAGGACTGGCCAATCCTTGGTTGTGGGAGTTGTAGGATGTTTGAAAACATTCCTGGCCTCTACCCACCAGACACCATAGCACCCTCCCCTCAGCTGTGGCAGCCAAAATTATCTCTAGACATTGCCAGCTTCCCCTCTCTCCTATCTAGACAACATCTCCCCTTGCTGAAAACCACTGCTGTAGGCCCAGCTTCTTTCCCTTTAAAACCTGGGTATAGGATGGTGTAGTTCAGTGGGTAGGGCACTGGCCACATACACCAAGAGTGGCAGGTTCGAGCCTGGCCTGGGCCTGCTAAACAACGACAACCGCAACAAAAAATAACCAGATGTTGTGGCGGGTGCCTACAGTTCTAGCTACTAGGGAAGCTGAGGCAAGAGAATCACTTAAGCCCAAGAGTTTGAGGTTGCTGTGACTCCACAGAACTCTACTGAGGGCAACATAGTGAGACTCTGTCTCAAAAATAAATAAATAATTAAAAATAAAAATAAATAAAACCCAGGTATATGTGCAGATCCTCACTCTTACTGGGTGCAAATGAGCAGGATGACAAAGACCAAGAGCTAGGAGTTAAAGACTGTGTCACCTGTGCCTCACCTGAGACCTCTGGCCTTGGTTTCATCAACTGTAAAAAAAAGAGGTCATAACTTTTATCTCAAAAGAGTGCTATGTGTCTAGTTAACGAAACTTCCTGCGCGATGCGTCAGGCAACGTGCCGAGGACCCCCACGAAGAATGAACAAGTGTGAAGATGAAATCACTGTGAGGAGCCTGAGGCCGAGACAAATGTGCTGCTGTAGGAAAGTTAATAATGAATCACTGGGAGATAGCACTTTAAAAAGACCAAACACAGGCCCAGAACCCCATAGTCATATTTCTGAAATCCAAAACCTCAGGAAACCTTTTTCTCTTTGAATGTATTTGACATGGAAATGAATTTGCTGGCAAACCTTGACCCGAAGTGTAGGAGGCTACTTACAGTCTCTGGTGGTCCTACTGAGAGTGAATATTTATATTTTTCTGCACACATATGAATGTGTTTGGTTAAGGGCAGCTTCCCCAGACTGTTCTGGGGCTATTACATAACATATAAGATGGGGACTGTTTTACCTTCCCGAAACCTCTCATAATCTTCACTCTAAAACACACGTGGCCCTGAAGGTTTTGGACAAGGGACTGTGGACCAGTATACGTAAAATAGCAGGGAAATGAGCAAAACCAGAGCTAACACCCTCACACGAGAATAGTCATTACCTCACATTTGCATCTTGTACCATGCCAGGCAGACTGTGAGCTTATAATATGAGATAAACAGGAAAGATGGGAGCGCGAGTTTGCACACAGAGCATGTGGATTTTGTCCCTTGAACCAGCATAAGTGCCCCTGTTCAAAGAAACCAGTTGCCACTATGTCTATCTCCTAGAAAAAGAAGGGGCAAGACGTGGTCACAGATGTGGCCCCGTCCCCCTCAGTAGCCCCCAGGCACTGGAAGCATCCTTCCAGCTGGAAATGATGCTTCCTCCCAGCTCCAGCCAGCAGGGACCTGCTTCAGCTCACCAATTTGCCTGTTCTGTTCTCAAATTTTCTTTGTGCCCACTCAACCCAGCAGGCTGGGGCCATGGCTCCAACCTTGAGTCCAGGCTGTCACAGGGAAGGAGCAGGGGTTGTGCTGTTACCCTGCAGTTTAACGTGCAGAAGACTGTGGGACACATGGAAGAATCTGCTCGGAAAAGAAGAAAATAAGATACTTTTGGTAAGTTCAGGTTTCACATCCACTCAAGTAGTTGTCACCTAAAAGAATTTTTGTTTAAACCAGACCTTGCTGTCTCAATGACACCAACTTTGATGTTCCAGGCTTCAAAGGATTCCTTATCTTCTTGACTTGATTCTTCATTTCAATTGATTTATTTGAAAAGGTGTTCCAAACCCATATCACATACCAAATGCTGTGCTAGGTGATGGGAATATACACACAGATAAGACATGGCCCAACCCTAGAAAGTCCAGGGTCCAGTAGGGAGACATTCTTGAACAACAAGCTGGCTCCATACAATTCACGAACAAAAGCTATTTTTCTTTTGCATTCAGTTTGTGGAGAAGCCAAGGTTAGCACACAGGGCCTAGAGATCAGATGCATGTTCTTATAACGTTTACTGGAAGTTAGCAACACTCATTTGTTTGTGTATTGTCTGTGGCTGCTTTGGCACTGTAACAGTAGAGTTGCACTTGCTCTAAGGATGCGATAGAGATCATGTGGTTTGCAAAACCTAAAATATTTACTATATGACCGTTAAAGAATAAGCTTGCTGAAACCCCTGGACTTAAGGACAGGTGGAGGGTCAGTGGCAGGGAAAGTTATGAGAGAAGGTAAAAGGAAGGAAATTGCTGGCAGTCAAACCCCTGAGAAGAACAACACAATCTTAGTGAATAAGTTAATATTTGGTTCAGCTGCATATAATAGAAAACTCAATTATAGGTGCAAACAAAATAATTGTTTCATTTCTCCTACATAAAAAGTCAAGAGGTTAACAGTCGAGGGTCACTTCAGCAGCACATATACTAAAATTGGAATGATACAGAGAAGATTAGCATGGTCCCTGAGCAAGGATGACACACAAATTTGTGAAGCATTCCATATTTTTTAGTCAAAAAAAAAAAAACTGTCAAAGGTTTGTTTGGTGGCTTCATGGTCACCTAGATCCCTTTTTATCTGTCTGCTCCCCATCATTCTTAGTATAAGTTTTTCTCCCTCTGGGTTGTCTCATGGCCCAATATGGCTGCTGAAGCTCCAGTAATTACATCCAGATAAACAGAGAAAGGAAAGGGAAAAAGAATCTACTTTCTAGCTGAGTCAATCCCCTTTAAGAAGATGACCTAGATGGGTGGTGCCTGTGGCTCAAAGGAATAGGGTGCCGGCCCCATATACCAGAGGTGGCGGATTCAAATCTGGCCCTAGCCAAAAACTGCAAAAAAAAAAAAACCTAGAAATCTCATTGTCAAACTTCCATTTCCAACTCATTGGCTATCCCCAGAGACCTATTTATGATCCCGTCACAATTTTCCCCACTGAATCAAAGAAGGGTGGATAGATGTTAACATGTTCATACCTAGGATGTGAGAACCTCTTATAAATTCCACACAAAAAAAGAAAAATCCCTTTCCCCTTCTTGTCATTAATGTCTTTGTTGATTTCTCCTTTTTTTTAGACAGAGTCTCACTTTGTCACCCTTCTTAGAGTGCAACTTCAAATTCTCGGACTTAAGTGATTCTCTTGCTTCAGACTCCCAACTAACTGGGACTAGCTGGGACTACAGGCCCCTACCACAATGCCTGGCTATTTTTGGAGACTATGTATCCTGCTCAGGCTGGTCAGCTCCTGAGCTCACGTAATCCACCCGCCTCAGACTCCTAGAGTGCAAGGATTACAGACGTGAGCCACTGTGCCCAGCCTTCTCAAACATTTTTTAGCTTCTACTTTGCCAGACACTATGCTTACCATGGCAACTTTCTTCTTTCTTTCTTCTTTTGCTTTTTTCTTTTTCTTTTCCTTTTTTTTTTTTTTTTAGGTATCAACATTCTTTTTTATTATTTCAGAAAAGAGTGGGATAGGCTCGGCACTTGTGGCCTGAGCTGGTGGGTTCAAATCCAGCCTGGGCCCGCCAAAGAATAATGACAGCTGCAACCAAAAAATGGCCAGGCGTTGTGGCAGGCGCCTGTAGTCCCAGCTACTTGGGAGATGGAGGCAGGAGACTCGCTTGAGACCAGGAATTGGAGGTTGCTGTGAGCTGTGATGCCAC
>CAUYON010037391.1:0-10677 GCA_963573935.1 Arctocebus calabarensis | reverse complement strand
GATGCCACAGCACTCTATCCAGGGTGACAGCTTGAGGCTCTGTCTCAAAAATAAATAAATAAATAAAATTATTTTCTCCTCAAGCCTCCATGGAAGGAGCCCCTAGATGTGAGATCACTGATACCATATTTCTAGGGAAGGCTAGGTCCCTGGTGCTTAGACACCCCAGCCAACTTTTCCTTCCCTGTCTCTGCTGTCCTGTTCATCTAACTTCCTGGCAGTTTACCCTGCTCCCCTTCCTCTCTTACAGGCCTGTCTGAAGAGCATGCAGCCCCCTTACTCCCCACCTGGCCTTGCCATCCCTGCTCCCCCAGCCTGACCCCCGGCCCCAGCATGGCCCAGGGTGCCATGCGCTTCTGCTCAGAAGGCGACTGTGCCATTTCCCCACCACGATGCCCCCGCCGCTGGCTCCCCGAAGGTCCGGTGCCCCAGAGCCCCCCAGCCAGCATGTATGGCAGCACAGGCTCCTTGCTACGACGAGTGGCAGGTCCAGGTCCCCGAGGCCGGGACCTGGGACGTGTGACAGCACCCTGTACACCTCTGCGTGGCCCCCCTTCACCCTGCCTTGCTCCTTCACCCTGGGTACCCTCTTCACCCACTGGGCAGCCTCCACCAGGGGCCCAGAGCTCTGTAGTCATCTTTCGCTTTGTGGAGAAGGCCAGTGTGAAGCCACTGAATGGGCTACCTGCTTCCGGAGGCTTAAGTCGGAGCTGGGATCTGGGTGGGGTTTCTCCTCCCAGGCCTGCCCCAGCCCTTACGCCTGTCTCCAATCGCAAGTTACGGCTGGAGGCATCCACATCAGACCCACTCCCAGCCAGAGGAGGCTCTGCCCTTCCTTGCAGCCGGGACCCTTTACGTGGGCCACTAGTTCCACCCCAAATTGGGACAGATGGCCTGTATTCCTCTCTCCCCAATGGGCTGGGGGGCACCCCTGAGCACCTGGCCACACTATTCCAAGGACCTGCTGACACCGGATTACTGAACCAGGTATGCAACCTCCTTTGAGCTCCCTGGGATCCCAGTGACTCAGTGAAGGGGCAAGACTTAGCCCCCTCTCAGACTTGGGCTTGTCTGCTATTCATTTTGAATTCTTTAATCTGTCCTCAATCTGTCTTCTTCTTGCCCTCTGTGTTTGTCCCTGTGTCTGTGCACCTCCATCTGTGTCACTGTGTGTTTTTATTTCTGTGTTTCTGTTCCATATTCTTATATCCTTATGTCTGGCTTTATCTCTGGGTGCTTGTGTCTCCCCCTTGGCTCAGGGGGACACCTGGTCCTTCCCCCGAGAAGTTTCCTCACATGCCCAGAGAATTGCTCGAGCCAAATGGGAATTCTTCTATGGCTCCTTGGACCCCTCTAGCTCAGGTAAGGCCTGGGACTGAGGCAAGGAGAACAGGGCAGGGCCTTTCTCACATCAGCTAAAGCTTGGGAGGAAGTCTGCCTTCATACTTCTCCCAGTCTTTTCCTGGGCTTCTGAGTCAGCCAGTGTCTCCTTGGCCTCAACTTTCTGTCTGTGTTATAAAGAATCTGGAGAATAGGGCACAGTGGGGCACCCAGAGGAGGCTAGGTAGTGGAGGGAGTGGAGGGGGGATGTCAGTTATCATTCTGTGGAGTGAAGAAGCAGATCTCTTTCAGACTTCTCCAAGCTGTTTGACAAGAACTTGGTTTGAAATGAGCTCCACTGGCACCAGGAACAAGCTAAGTTTGTAGCAGGAGGAATGGTGGCAAGACCATGAAACTCCCTCCTGCCAATATGAGGCAGTGGAGGGAGTTCTGAGAACAGGATCAGGGCAGGGAAGTGACAGGGACAATCTCCTGACCTGGATGCTTATACATACTACAGGTGCTAAGCCTCCAGAGCATGCCCCCCCATCTCCACATGGGGTGGGCTCAGGGCAGGGCTCTGGGGTGGCTGTGGGGCAAGCAGCCAACTACTCCGAGACGGACCTGGACACAGTGCCCCTGAGGTGCTACCGTGAGACTGACATCGATGAAGTGCTGGCTGAGCGGGAGGAGGCTGACTCGGCCATCGAGAGTCAGCCCAGCTCTGAGGGCCCACCTGGCACTGCCTGCCCACCTGCCCCCCGTCCTGGCCCTGGCCCTTGTTCCACCCTGGGAAGTGGCAATGAAGATGAGGATGAGGCAGGTGGGGAAGAGGATGTGGACGACGAGGTGTTTGAGGCCTCAGAGGGTGCCCGGTGAGTGAGGGAGAGGGGAACAAAGTGGCTTAGTCTTTCCCACTGGCCCAGAGGCAGAGCTGGGTCAAAGAGACTGGGATTGGCGAAGGTGGGGCTGGGAGTAGAAGGACCAAGCTGAGGTGTTACACAGCAAAGAGGGGATTGGGAGATTCTGCCAGGTGGGCCCTCAGAGCTGGGCTGACTCTCGATGGCCGAGTGCAACACTGGAGATGTGGCAAGCTGTTATCAGCAAGAATTCAGGAGGGTTGGGAGCAGTAAGGAAGAAGAGGCCAGGGGTTCTAGCAGGACAGGGGTCAGGTGAGAGGCTGGGGGCGGGATCAATCGGGACAGGGGGGATCAGGTCAGGTCCTTGGTCCTGGTGGAACAGTGGGGAGTAGGGGCTTTGCTTTCTGTCTCACACCCCATTGCAGCTTGGAGCCTCATCTTCTCCTAAGATGTTGCCAGAAATAGAAATGGGATGGCAGGAGGGAAGCGGATCAGGGAAAAGGAGGAGAAAGGGAGATTAGCAGAGAGGAAGGAGGGAGGAAGAGAGAGGATGGGGTTCTGGGGACTGGTAGCACTGGGCTGCCCCAGGGGCACTGAATATCTTGGACCCTCCACTCAAGAGGGTCTTTTTTGTTAGGGGGTTGGGAGGCTATAAAAAGGGGATGATAATTTCTTTAACAGAGTCAGTGCGAGTTCAATCAAATCTTGCTGTGTGTCCTCCAGTAGAGAAAGACCTGTACTCTTGGACCCTGACAAAAGATTTCCTCTGCCTCTGCAGGCCAGAGAGCCAGATGTCTCAGCCTGGGCCCCTCAAATCGCCTGTGCCCTTTCTACCTGGGACTAGCCCCTCAGCTGATGGTCCTGACTCTTTCAGTTGTGTGTTTGAAGCCATCCTGGAGTCGCACCGGGCCAAGGGCACCTCTTACACCAGCCTCGCCTCACTGGAGGCCCTGGCCTCACCTGGCCCAACCCAAAGCCCCTTTTTTACCTTTGAGCTGCCTCCCCAACCCCCCATCCTGCGACCTGACCCACCTGCTCCTGTCCCGCTTGCCCCTCTGGAACTGGATTCTGGTACCAGCTCTGCTGCTGATGGTCCTTGGACACAGAGAGGGGAGGTGGAGGAAGAGGGAGAGGCCAGAGTCAAGCCGGCCCCAGAGAGGGATCCCCCTAGTCCCTGCCATTCAGATGACAGCCTTGGGCTGGGGGCAGCACCACTTGGCAGGTGAGTTTACTTTGGGCCTTCAGATCTGAGGGCCCCAAGAACAACTGATTTAAGGGACAGATCCTGAGTGTGAGGCTGTAGTTAATATTCCTGACCCCTATGCAGATGGCTGTTTTCCCATTTGGAGGACAACACCCCTAAACTCAAATTCAGTGACTTGAGAAGCCATTATTAAGGATTGAAGGATCCCCAGATAACATCCTTCTTTCTCCACTGGAGGATCCATTCCTCCCTAGGCAGTCTTTGGCCTGCTTAGAGTTTCTGTGACCTTACCCCTACCCAGGCTGTAGGCTTCACCAAAGATGCAGCCACCAACCTCTCCCACTGCCTCCCTCTCATGTTGCCCTCTGCCCAATCAGGCATCTCTCACCCTGCTCCAGAAAGTCCTCTCACAGTCTAACCTTTCTGCTCTCCCCTCTGCCAGCTACCCTCTCAGTCATGGAAGCCATGGCAACAGGAGGGGGTGGCCAGGGAGACAGAGTTGCCTAGCAACCAGGAGTTTCCGGCCTCTTGTCTCTGGGGTGACAGGTGGCTTTTCGAGTTAAGCAGCTGGGGTGGGAAGGGAAGGGGAGGAGAGAAAGGGGATGAGGGGCACTCTCTGACCCCCAGCCCTCCCAACCCCAGAGAACGCTTCTTTGGGGAGCATCAAGGAGAGACTCCTCTCCCTAAAAAAGTGGGAGGAAGAAAAGACTTGGGAGCAGGAGGGTGTTCCTGCTGCCCGCAAATCTTTGCGTGACTCTCCACTGTTCTTTCCTGGCAGCCCATCTATTTCACCTTTGTCCATATTCTCAGAGATAGGACTATGTTCTGAGTAGGGCCAGTGCAGGTATGGGGTCTATATCTAATAGCAAACTTAGGCCTTTGGGACTTTGGGGAAGCAGCCAGAACTCCCACAGCAATAAGATGGATGTGGGTTAGATTTGAGGCAGAACTTCCACAGAGAGGTGGTAATGATGGCATAGACCGAGGGGGAGAACCTGTACAATTTCCTTCCCAGAAGAAAAGAACAATGCCTTCCCCATGACCTTTTCTCCTCTTCTCCATCTTCTGGAGGCAGAGGGAGGGACTAGATGGCCTCCCAGAGCCCTGCCCCACTCCTGAGCTGGTGTTCTACCCTGATAGTGAACTACCCCTGAGTCAGCTAGTGTCTGACTCCGACTCAGAGCTGGACAGCACAGAGCGGCTGGCCCTGGGAAGCACGGATACCTTGTCCAATGGGCAGAAGGCAGATCTGGAGGCCGCACAACGCCTGGCCAAGAGACTGTACCGACTAGATGGCTTCAGGAAGGCTGATGTGGCCCGGCACCTGGGCAAGAAGTAAAGCCACTGGGCTGGGATTGAGGAAGGGGGTGGAGGAAATGCATCCTGGGGATGGCCCCTTCACATTCTCTCCATCTAGTGCTCCTGGGTCTCTAGGTAACCCCTACCTGATCCCTTGACACCGCCTCTTGAGACCCCACCTGTTTCTCTGACCTGCCCACAGCAATGACTTTAGCAAACTGGTGGCTGGAGAGTACCTTAAGTTCTTTGTCTTCACGGGCATGACTCTGGACCAAGCTCTCAGGTGGGTGTTGAGCCAACGGAAGACAGAACCTACTCTATAGGTTTGGTGTTCATGGTACCAGTTGTGCCTCCTCTAAGCCCCTCCGTCTCCCCCAAGCTGTCCTGACATTACCCTGCCCAGGCTGATAAGGGAAACTTTGGTAGGGATGACATCTTCCCTCTTTCCCCCTCCCCAGGGTGTTCCTGAAGGAGCTGGCCCTAATGGGTGAGACCCAGGAACGGGAGCGTGTACTGGCCCACTTCTCCCAGCGATACTTCCAATGCAATCCTGAAGCCCTGTCCTCAGAGGGTAAGGAGGCTGAGAGTAGGATTGTCCAAGCTGGCCAGAAGCAGATGGGCTGGCACAGAGCCTGTGTATAGGAGCCTGAGTGAAGGAAGGAATGAATGAGTAGACCTGTGGACATGCATGTTCGCAAACAGCCCTAACATGGTTGCGTGTATATGGAACTGTACATGTGACAGGCATATTATCAGGGTCAAGACTATATTGTGGGTTTGTACAATATACAGCTGGTCACATACACGTGCAGGACAGTGCTTGGCTTGAGTGCAGATTCTGTTTGGCTGCAGTGTTCTGCATAAGTGTGGGTGGGGTGGACTTGCTTGTGTTCTATGCATAGAGGAATGGGAGTGTAGAGGCAAGTAGTAGCGGACCCACAGCACCTTAGGGAGCTAAGACAGGAGTCCTAAGAAGAGGGAAAGGTCTTTGCTGAAAGATCTGCTGAAGGATCTTTGCTGGGAAGGGTTCACTAATGGGGTTCAGGAGGTAAGAGCATGTGGTATGGGCAAGAGGCCCCTAAATGGGTGCTGAAATGAACTGTGAGGCTGAGAAAGGTGGCTGTGGAAAGAGTCCCGAAGAAGTGTCGTGGCGGTGGCTAAATGTCAACTTTTCTCTAGACGGAGCTCACACGCTGACCTGTGCCCTCATGCTACTTAACACGGATCTCCATGGCCACGTGAGTGGGGGTGCACAGGGCGGAGTCAGAAAAACACGACCACTGTCCAGAGACTTCAGGGCCCTCAATCTCACAGGCTCTGTTCCTTCCTTAGAACATCGGAAAGCGCATGACTTGCGGGGACTTCATCGGGAACCTGGAGGGCCTCAACGATGGCGGCGACTTCCCCAGGGAGCTGCTCAAGGTGGGGGGCGGGCAGAGTAGATGTTGCTGGTGGGGAAGGATGGATGACACAGTAGTCAGCAAAGTCGGAGGGAGGGTAGGGGTGGGGCTTGCAGGCCCCTGGCTCTTGCTGAGGGAACCTGGGCTCTGGTGACTCAGCCTGGGGACCGCCCCCACCCCAGCCCCCACACGCAGACTCTCCCAGAACATGCGCACACGCGTGCAATAGCGGCTGCTGGGGTGGGGGAGGGGAGCTGCTCCGTAAAACACATGAGAAGGCAGCTCTGGTCCTTGCTTTTTCCTTGCCAGTTCTCCTCCCCCAGGTGAAGGAAGTCCCGAAAAGGGGCAGGGACACTCAATCACACTGCTCCCCACCCCAGTGTGTATAGCTACGAAGACTTTACTGGTAGTGCTGGGTTGGAAGGACCTAGAGGTTGAGGGAGCCTGAGAGGGACAAAGGTTTTTCCAAGATTTCCCAGCGAGTAAATTAGGGCAAAGCTGTGACTCTGCGCTTCTGGCTCCCTTGTGGGCAGGTCCCAGGCCCAGGCAGCAGCTCTGGCGACAGAACCTACGGGGTCAGATGATACACAGGGGCTGGTGCGGGTGGGAGGAGAAGGGGCTGTCCCAGTACATGGGTTCATTCCTGTCCCTGATCCGGCAGTGTTTTATCCCAGTGAGACCTGAGGTCAATTGAAGAAACCGCTAGAGTTGGAGAAAGGTGTCTCTGAGCCACTACATACATGTAACTGTACAGGAGTGTCCTAGGGCGTGTCTGTGAGCTTGGGTTGTGTTGGGCTTCTGAGTTTGAGGATGCATTTGAGAGGGGGTGTCCATGGTGAGTTGAGTGTTGGATGAGTTGGGGTGTATGCTTGAGTTGGATGTGTGTAATGGGTGTCGCATGAATGGGGAGAGGTTTGTAAGGCTTCCATGTTAGAGCTTATTATTTCCTGTGTATCCAAGGTGGGGTGTATATAGGCTGGGTGTTTGTGTGATGGGTCCTACATCTTCCAACTGGATGCGTCTGACTTTTGAAATATGCCTGAGAAGGGGGTGCATGTTTGTGAGTTACAGATAGTACATTTTGAGGTGTACATTTGAGTCTGAAGTGTCTGTGAGTTGGGGGTGACTGTGCATTGATGCATCTGGTTAGTTGGGGTGTATGTGAACTGGGCCTGACTGGGGATATGCGGGGCGTTTGGGATTATCTGCGGATGAGTTGTATGAGGCTGAAGCTGTTCCCTGCTGCCTCCATCCATCCTACCTGGAGGCCCCTCCCGACTCAGTGACAAAGGGCTGTGGACAAGCGGTCTGACCCCTCCTTTCACCCCTGCACCCATCCCAAGGAATCAGGAGAGAGTTCCAGACCCTATGAGGTCAACTCACCTTCACAGGCCCAGGCTAGGGTTCCCAGCGCCCCCGCCAGTCTCCTGGGAGCAGCCCGCCCCTGCGCGAGAACCCTTTAGGACTCCCTAGGCCCTCCCGGTGGTGGCGCGGAGAACCCCCTTCACAGTTGGGTGCCTGCATTTCGCGCCGACCCCGCCCCCAGCTTAGCCTTCTCCTCCCCGTCGGCGCCCCCCCTCCCGCTCGCGCCGAGCTGCAGAGCAGACAGCGTCGCCGCCGCCGCTGCGCGCTCGGTGCGTCTGTGGGAGCCGGGCCTGGCTCAGGCCGGGCCGCTCGCGCCGGCTGTCGGGGGAGCCGTCCGCTGGCCGTCCGGGGCGGCCCCGGGGCCGAGGGCGGTCGGTGGCATGGCCGGGGGCCGCGGAGCTCCGGCCAGGCCAGCATGATCGGCGTCAACAGCATCCACAGCAGCGCCGGGCGGCTGCGCTCGCGCTCGCTGTGTTCCGTGCGCTACGGGCGCACCCACCGCGGCGCGGAGACCCTGTGCTACGGCTGGCCGCAGCGCTCGCGCAGTCTCAAGCCGGTGCTCTACACCGACCTGGTGGTCAGCCGCCTGCAGAGCCGCAAGAAGAAAAAGGCGGTGAGGGCGTTGGGGCCTCAGCCCACGCCAGGCTGGGGGGCGACCGAGGGGGAGGCTTGAGGGAGGCACCGAGGGTGGCACGAGTTGGTGGATGGCGGGTATCGATGGGGCCAAGGGAGACCCTGGCAGGACAGAGCTCACGGGCATGGACAGGGGGTGGCAGGGAGGGCGCAGACCCTTGGACCAAGGTGGGCTTTGCAAACCAAAGGATCTTTGGGAAGAGAAGGATGAGGGTTTTCTAGATGAGAGCATGACTTGGGATTCTGTGATGGGGTTCAGGAGCTTCGAAGGAAGGTGTGGTTGTGGACCAAAGATGGTCCTCAGATGGGGCAGGGAAGGTACCAAAAGGCTTGCAAGTGGGCACCTGAGTCTCCTGGCCAGAGAGCTGGGAACTGAGGGTTTGGGGCTCTAAGCCTGCTAAGTTTGGGCTAGGTATGTGCTGGCAGTGCTATGTATTGATTAGCCTGGGTTGTGTTGGAGTTTAAGTGCAGGCTTTGTGGACAGAGTGTGCACTAGTGGGATGCCTGGCTAGCTTGTGGCTGTGCAGGGCTGTGGGCAGTGAGAGAGTCAGAGACTGTGGTATGTCGGAGGGGAAGAGGGGGTTGTGTCCCATCACAGGAAAGTGCCGACGTCACCATTGCACCCAGCTCACATGCAGGCAGCATCACACACCACACACTTAGCCCAATACACACATGCTGGGGACACACCCACTCAGACAGGCTGGTGGAAGCGCCCCCACAGTTAGAGGTGCTGGTGTGGACCCATGTTCCAAGCCACTCCCAAGAAAAGGGGTCATCTATACCAGTCTGGAGCCTATTCTCTCCTCTGACCACCTTAAGGCTCTCAAGTGTTCTGAAGACCAGCTGTACAGAGAGGAAGTGACTGGTTCAGAAGCTCACAGAGAGTTTGGGTTGGGCAGTGATTGTAAGCTAGAACGACTGCTTTTGGGACTAATTTTCACTCCCTAGTAACATCAAGTGTGCATATGGATAGGGGCTAGACTACCCTGATGATTAGCTTGGTAGGGCTGTCTGGGCTGTGGGAGTACTCATTTTCTTCTGGAGTTAGGAGCCATGATAGTGTGTTCTCTATTAGCTAAGAAACAAGCTAACAGGATGAGTTCCCTATCCTGGAGCCTCAGTTTCCCCATATTCTACGTGTGGATTTATTCTTGGAAAATAGGCCAAAACATGTGGTTGGGGGAGGGAGTGTTCCTAGGGCTGCTCTTTCCCATTCCTTCCAGGATCTGAGCAGGATAACCCCCTAACAAGAGTAAAGATGATAGTGGCAGTTACCCTTTATTGTTTATCTCCTGTGTACCAGGATGCCCCATGCAAACTGCTTGTGTCTCCATCTTACTACTTTTGTTCTTCCCCATGGATACTTGCCCTGAGTCATGCAGCTAAAGTGGCGGAGCTGAGTCTGGGTCTCTTCGTTAGAGCTGTGTTCTTGGTTACTATATCCTGCTGTCCCTACTCCTTACTTCTGCCTCCTCTCTGACACTGGGGTACATGTCCATGTCCCTAGGACTGATCCACAGCCACCTGATTTGTTCCTCCCTCCCCAGGCCTTGTACAGTTCCATCAAGAATGAAAAGTTGCAGTGGGCCATGTGAGTCCTGGGCTTATGCAATGGGTTAGGGGTGGGGTCTGGGGAAGGTGCTGCGTGGAGGGGCCGGGAAAGTTGGGTGGGCCCTGTGAGTCCTGGGACTGTGGGGCAGGGGAGGGATGAGAGGCCATGAGAGGCAGTGAGGCCTCACTTCCTTCTTTGGAGATGCCTGTCTGGACTTGGAGCTCTGTGTCTTGTCTCTAGCTGGGTTGTTATGACAAGTTGGGTTGGGGTGGGGGATGCTATTGAAACATAAAATGGAGGTCCCCTGGCAACCCTAGTGGGAAGGAAGAAACCTCTGGAAGTAAGGCCCTGACCAGTAGCACCCGGGGGCCCCCCTTAAGTCCTAGGAAGCCCAGACATTACAGAGCAGGGAATCATGCTGTCTATTCTTGCAACCCCCAATAGAAACAGTGAGTCTCAGAGTAAGTATTAGAAGAGTCCAGTCTGAGAGGGGAGCTCTACTTTTGGCCTTGAGGCCCCCAGTCTGAGGGTGCAGCCTTCATCATAACAGTCAGTATTTGCTTGTATCTGCTAAGAGTCACTGCTCGTTTTTTATCTAGGCGCTCTCTCGTTAGGAGAGAAGACCTCACAGAAGGCAGAGCTCAGATTAGGGTGGAGGGAGAGATTAGGGAAGGCTTTTGGGAGGACTGGGACTGAGGCAAGTCTTGAAAGAGGAGAAGCATTTGCGAAGGGGAAAAGGGAAATTGCTATTTGGGAGGCAAAGGTGTGGTGGCTGCAATAAGTGTGGGTGGAAAACCATGAGGAGGAAGCCCTGGTGGGGATGGAGAATGGAAAAGGATGATGCTGGGGGAGATGCAGTATAGGCCCCATCTGGGAGGCAGGAGGGAGCTACTGCAGGTTCTAGGGCAAGGGAGTGGCAAGATAGAATCCAATTTTTTATTTTTAATTAATTAATTTTTGAGACAGAGTCTCACTTTGTCACCCTGGGTAGAGTGCCATGGCATCATAGCTCACAGTAGCCTCAAACTCTTGGGCTCAAGC